>JBCJKE010457363.1:0-14224 GCA_039654525.1 Melibe bucephala | reverse complement strand
GGAAGGAAGGAAGGAAGGAGAAAGGGAGGGAGGGAGGGAGGCGGGGAGGGAGGGAAGGGGGGATTGGGGGAGGGAGGAGGGAGGAGGAGAGATAGTGAGGGAGGGAGGGAGGGGGAGATTTCACTCTGAATGGAATGTCTGTGTCAAAGGACCACAAATAGCTTGAAACTGATTTACTCAAATGCGTTTATTGCTGTAAAGGGTAGGGGGAATTCTTTGGATTGGACTTCCGGTTGGCGCCGCATGGACAGCACAAAATATTATCAGGATAAGAAATAGCTTACACGAAGAAGAAGAAGAAGAGGAAGTTGGGGGCTTTCAAATATACTTTACGAAATGTGATTACAGATGTGGAAAATATAATATGTGTATAAATGTGTATGTATGATAATAATAAGGGGCAAAGAGAGTAGTGACATAACATAGTTTTAGAGATGTAATAATAGAAGTAGTGTAGAAAGATTCTTAAAAATTGATAAAAGGTATTAAAAATGTAGAATTATATAACTGAAAATAAAATATAAATATGAATTAAATTAAAGATATAAACCTTTCCCCATCAATTCTTACACCAGGTGAGGTTATGATTCACAACCACTGTTGACTGTATTCCTCTTAATTTTTGGCTTTGACTCATTCAGGATTACAATTAAAACTACAGATTTAAATGGTTTTCACCCAGAATAAAATTGTCACCTACCAAACAGCACACGCCATGTGTGGGGTTGAAAGATCTCAAGCATGGTGCTTTAGTTTTCCAATCAAAGTTATGTCTTTCCCTACACTAATAAAAAAAAAAATAAGGTAGTTTAAGCCTATTTATGTTATTTAATTTTTTATTCCTCTCCCCCATCCCCTCGCCGTGCTCCAGATTTCAATTGTGCCAAGAACCAACAGTGCCTTAGGCTTTGCCCAGTATATGCCGACTGACCAGAAACTTTACACAAAGGAAGAGGTAAATCTGTCTTACCCTTACCCTTACTCTAACTCATACTCATACTAACTCATACCCACTCTATTATACTGTAGGTTTTATAGATCAAATGTTTTTTTTTTATATGTGACTCTACTATTCAGGAAGTCAGTTCACCATTAAAGCAACATATAACAGCAAAATCAATTACAGTTACAGCCACATCAGTCATGACGACAATATTGAACAACAGCCATAGTAGCAGCTTCAATAGCAAAATTAGCAACAGCGACAGCACCTTCAATAAACAATATTAAAAGTCACAGTAGCTTCTTCAATAACTTTGTATATAGTATATGGAAGTACATGTAAAACAAATGAGAGGCAGATACTTGATGATGATCATGGGAAATGATTTACTTCACTTATTGAGCACAATGAAGCAATACAAACAGGTTTAGTAATAATATGATAATGGTAACTTTGCAAGCATAGGCTGTTTTTAATGAGTCAGTCAATTTCGGGCTTTTTGTCCTATGATACTGAAAAATCCTTGCACTGCTTGAATAGCAGTTATTTGTTCAGGAAATGTTATAAAGTTTGAGAATTGCTTGAAAAAAATAAGAAGAAAAGAGAGGAAACATTGCAGCGAATTTGATGAAAGCACATTGAGTGAATGTATGTTGGACCATAGCAAGATGTAGGATGAGGATGAAGATGACTATAATATAGTGATAAATTTGGCCTAATGTGTCACTAATTTCTCTTTCTCCCGGTGCCTTCAGCTATTTGAACGGATGTGCATGGCTCTTGGTGGGAGGGCAGCGGAAAGCTTGATTTTCAACCATGTATCCACAGGTTGGTAGTGTGAGAAGTACACATGTAGTTGTTATGTCCTATTGCTATGTTGTTGGGTTTGTTTTTTTTTAATGTGAATTGCTGAGGGTTTCAATTAAAAAGATATATGTGGAATAAAAGGATGTTTTTTTATGCATTAGATCCATAGAAATCTTTGTTCATAATTTAAAATAATGATATGCATTTACATGTATTATATTTTATCATTAGGTGCTCATGATGATCTTCAGCGAGTAACAAAAATGGCCTACAATCAGATCAGATCTTTTGGCATGAATGCAAAAATTGGTCATTTATCATTTCCATCAGAAGAAGAGCAAATGGGTCAGAAACCATATAGTCAAAATCTGGCATCCATCATTGATGAGGTAAAAGAAATTAAAAAATACGAAAGAAATTAGAAAAGGTAAACCAAAGAGAAGGGGGACTTCAAAAATTCCTCACAGATTTGTATGATCTTTAGCACAATGTAAATTAAATCCATTTTATACATTTTGTCTTAATTTTGTTAGTACAAAAGTTTATAAGTACAAAAGTAGGTACAATTATTTAAAAAAAAAAAATGTGTAAAATAAAATTTTAAAATATTGAACTAGTTTTTCATACCATTCTATAAAAACAGAGCTTTGCAAAGCTGTCAATTTTACTATTTAACACATTGATTTCCATGGTATCTATATCTATCTTGTGATCGACGTGATCTTTACTAGACGCAACTTTGAAATGAGAACTATGTGGCAATTGTATACTATTTTAATGTTTGAACGATATGCCTCCTTATATTTCAGGAAGCAAGATTACTCGTTTCTAAAGCTTTCCTTCACACTCAAGCCGTACTTGAAGATAACAAAGACAAACTTCACAAGGTCAATATTAAAAATAAAACCCAAGCATTTTTTTTTTTTTTGCACAAGACATTGATTTCCTCATCATAATCATTCTTTTTTCTCTAAATAATTATTTTTATTAAAGAATGCCATCGCTCTGCACAGTCTTGCATCTTACTCAATAATAAAAGCTAGTTATTTAGCGAGAAGGAAAGCTAGGATGTCCATCATGTTTCATATATTTACATTTTTTTTCATTTTTCAGTTTTTGTTGTTGTTTTGTTTGTTTTGTTTTATTTTTTATCATACTTTTATTTTAGCTTTTATGGACTGTTTATTAAGGCCTTTTATTTTAAGACCCTATTGTATTTTATATTGTCGTTTTTGTCATTTCTCATTACCTGATGAATATGCCGTGGAAAGGGAAAGAGTCATAGCAGGTTGGTTGGTTGGTGTTCCCGTCATGTGATTTTTATATTGTGTCCGTTTTCATGCCATTTCGTCCCATGTCAAGGATGTAACAGGGAAAAAAAAGGAAAAAAGAAAATGAGCAGGCTGTGATGGGACATGTAATGCCAGTTTGACATCAAAATTCAAGTGTGCACAATTTTTATTATCGCTTTTCCAAAACTGTTAACATGAAAACAAGACTAGATCAATCATTCATACATACCTCAAAACAAGGATAAATGCCTGTCTCATATTTATGTTATTTACTTATTTACTTACAAATTTGTCCTGTCTCCTGTACAAGTAAGTACAGTACATTCAAGGGTATCAGTGTTAGGGTCTCATGCTTCTTTATTTGTTCTGCTCCATCTTCATTGGACTCGTCATTTTTCCAATTAAACTTCTTTTTTGGTTAAGATTGTTTAATGTGGTGACTTCATATTAAAATGTCAATGTGCATTTGTGAGATGCAACAATATAAGCTTATTTTTATTCACCTCCATTGACAGCTGGCGACAACACTTTTGGAAAAAGAAGTGCTGAGTTACGAGGACATACAAGACTTGATCGGCCCGCCACCTCACGGCAAGAAGAATCTCTTAGAGGCCCACGGCTGGCAAGGCATCATGCCAGACTCCAATGGGACAAAGCCACTGAGGAAACAGAAGACAAATTGACATAGAACCTTCACCGCCCTCCCTTTCCACACATACATTTAGGTTGAAAAAACAAACTAGGTTCTAACTTATAGACTGTCTAAACTGTGATATGCTACATAACTAGGGTTTTGTCACGTAGACTTGATATTGTAACTCTCAAGGAATTTTTATTTGTTTTGTTGCTTTTTGAATGGTTTTTTTATTTTTTTTATTTTGAAGTTGTTGTTTTTGTTTTGTTTTATTTTGTTTTTGTTATTTTTTTTTTGGGTGGAGGGATATGTTTGTTTGTTTATTGCTTTTTTGTTAGTGTCTTTTACTTTTTGTTGATACTGCAATTTGAAATCAATGTGTCAAAGGAGTCATTCAGTAAAAACAAATGATGAATGCGAGTGTTCATGGAATTAAGTTTGTCTGCTTATGTGAGATGTGGAGGATGATTTGTTATTCCTATGCCACATCAGCATATATAATGCATTTTGATTTTACCACATTTCTGAGAATTTGCCTAATTAAATGATTGATCTAAGATTTGCCAGGACTTGACTTCATATTCATTGTATTACTATTACATGTAGTACTAGGAACCTTGTCCGTCTGCCATGTGTAAGTTGTAACTTTTTTCTTTCTTTTTTCTTTTTTGCTTTCTAAATATTTCTTACATTTTTAAATTATTATTTTAAAATTTTAAAACAGTGCTTATTATGCTTTGTGTATTGTTTTCCTTTTGTTCCCTTTTTAAAAACATATCTTGTTTGCACGCTTTGTGTCTATGATACATTAGTTTAGATCAATTTATTGATGCTATCTCCATGCCTCATCCCTCATTTCAGAAAGTGAATTCCTAAACAAACCACTTATAAGATATTCATCATGCTTATTACATTAAATAATGTATTCATGAACATGACTTAATACACACTGAACCCTGTAATGAATATAAAACTTAACATTGGTGGGTAAATAAATAATAAATATGACACATAAATGTGTCATTTTCAGTATGATTGACAAGATCAATATCATCACACATTTAATTGGACTTTGAACTTGGAAACTATTATTTTACAAACTTCAAATAAAAATAAGGCCAATATGATATTGCCATTTACATTGCATCATCATCTTTATCATAATAATTCTCAAAGGTATCTGCGAGATATCTTCAAGTACCAGATATGAGACATATTGGTGATTGCGGCACACCGTTCACATCTTTGCTCAGACTTACCTGCTTTACTATATATTTCCTCTTGTATCCTCTGAGAGAAAGAGCTTTCAGTCTCTGGCAAGCTGGATGGTCTGACTTGGTGGAAAACTTATGTTGTCCTGATCTTTTTAGTACTGAACTGTAAAGATTTTCTAAATAATTTGACTGTTTTGTGCAATTATGAAAAATAATAATTATATGATTCCCAGTCAAAATCATAAACAGATAATAAATGCCAGGAAAAGCCTCTCACTCTCCCTTCAAAAGCTTGGTGGAATTTCTCCAGTCACATTCTGTAAAGAGATAGAGCAATCCATGCCAATAAAGCAATGCAAGCATATTTCATTCAATGTGGCAACGTTTTTACTGGAAGATCGAAAGCAACTCTACGCATTGTCGAGATCTCGCCCTTATCGAACATCCACCAATTCATTCAAACAACGACCTAGGTAGAATAAGGAAAGTTCCTGAAGCATCGCAGACAGTGAACTGGAACGCGATATGGCGTTAGGTCAAATATGTCATGCCTCTACTTTTTTTGCCGTCTTTTTCAGTTAGAGATTTCCAGACCCTTGTGTCGGTGTAGATGTCCCAAGAAATTTCATTTGCCTTTTTCTAATAATTACACTATTATTTTATATCAAGGATCACTGTACCTTAGCTCCTTTAAATACATTTCACTTTGAGAGATCTCTATAGAAATTCTCAGTATTCTTCTTAAAAGCGATGGCTCCGCTGCCTTAAACTTTTCCTTACCGGTATCCAATGTTGGCATTGTTTTAGCTGACAGTCTACCACTACTATCCATTAAACTAAACATTTTCTTTTGCATTACTGTCACTGTCATTGATTGTCACTTAAAAAATGTTGGTCCTTGAAGTACTATACCGTCAATAGTTTGGTTCTGGCTGTCAACTTTTAATTGATATCATCTTTGATATAATTAAAGAAAACGATGGACATTTGAGGAGGCCTTTTTCTCCAAATCCCTAAACAAAATGTAGCCTATTTAGGGTGTGAATTTGCTGCTGTCAAGGCCCCTCTTCATTTCCAGGATGTTGGTTTTGAAGTTCAATCAAGACCTTTCGACGGACTGGCTCTGACAATCGTGTTAATTTTTTGATGCTGAAATCTAAGGTGCGCATCAGTCCAATATTAAAGCCCACAAACAATCATTCTTTCCATTGGCGTTAAAGCCGTGGAATGACTTTTCCTTCATACATGCCTTCATGAAACTTGGCATACAATCATTCAAAGACAACCTTGAGATATTGAAAGGATTGTGCTCCTGACTGGCCAACAAAAGAATGATAATCCATGGGATTTAGCTTGTGGATTAAACCGGAAGAATAATGATAATGGCACTGTTATTAAGGACACTGTGCCGTATGCTGACCATTTGTCAGAAATTCTCTGGGACACGCCTTGATGCACCTCAGAATGCAAGAGAACAAAACACTGAGAGTCTGTCTCTTTTTATAATTTTTTAAAGTTGGATCCGAGCGATTAATTAAAAGGAAACTTATAATGACAAACTACCCACGATTAAGATTTTGATCTTGTCTGGTTGCTTGCTGTTGCGACCTACTCAGATGAAAGTTAACTGTCCATTAACGCTTGTTTGCCCATGATGTGGACCTTGGTCAAGCAGGCATATGGCAGACCGGGCTATTGCTTTGTTTTGTTTCTCAGCTTGTTGCTGCTGATATAATTTTTGTTGGATATGTTAGTTCATTTATTTCTTTGTTTAAGTTTTGTGTAATTAGTTTTGTTGAGGACTTGTAGAAAATCTGTAAATTCTAATAAAAAGAACGAAAATATGAGAGGCTGCCATTAAGTAAATTACCACAAAAAGATCTTAACTCACTTGAATTAATTCCACCCAAAAGTGCCAAGTACTCAAAATATCAAATAAAAAGAAAATTAAAGAATCAAACTATTACCTACACAGCCAAACGTTACAAATTACTCTAGTGCAAAATACCTAGATATTGTCATAGATAGATAAGAAAAACTAAAAGCTACGATGGAAGAGCCAAAACCATACAATGTGTAAGAAAGTGAATGTTCTACAAGCATTCCTGAGACATAAAATCAATGGCTGCCCTCAACATGTTAAAGATAAGTGCCACAAAACATTAGTTAAACCAGTCCTAGATTACAGAGGGCATTTAATTACATTATCAAAGCTAGATAGATGATATTGAGAAAGTAAGAAAATTCAGACAGATTTGTAACCAACAACTTTTGCTATGCATCAAGTGACACAAAAATAAACAGGAACAAATTCTGATGGATACCCCTCAAAGAACAAAGAGCTAGAAATAAGGCTACCATTCTTTTTAAAGCAATTAATGACCAATCAGTATTACCACTTGAAGAATTCAAAATGAAAAATAACCATACAAAATGTGATGCTCAAACATGCCATCTTCAAATGTAGATTCTATAGTTATTTGTATTCATAATTCTCTAGTGCTTTCAGATTATGGAAGAAACTGCCTGTCAGTGTAAAGTACAATGAAGATACAAAATATTTTAAGCAGAAACTAAAATATTCAACATTACTGCTTAAATGCTAATTACTTTTTAGGCGTATTGACAAGAATACTCAGTTGACTGACTACTTTGTCAGTTTTTATGAAAAAGTCTAGCAACTTCGTTTTATGTTTGTATTATCAAGGGAAAAGAAAAGTGAAAACAATAACAAACGGAGACTAAAACTTGTCTCATGAAATATAAGGGGAAACAATATATCGTGGATAACTTCATACACTTAGATTTTTACTAAAACAATGTTAATGTTAATGTTAGCCCAAACTCAGAATGCTTACCCGCAATCTCTCTTCCTCACCCCCCCCTCCCCCCAGCCCCTCTTTCCCGCCGAGAGAGATTTTTTTACCGTTCCAGTGTATCCATTGGATCCCCTTTGGATGTTGCTGCCCAGACACACAATCTTTACTCCTTCCTATTAAATGCAATCCGTCCTGCCTCCGTTATGTTCGTTCCTAGCCAACATTGATATCATCTTTCCACTGTCTTTTCAGTCTCCCTCTAATTCTCCTCCCCTCAACCTTTCCCTCCAGGATGTTGCGTTCTAAACTATCATGCCTTTTGATATGACAGCAAAATGTTATTTGTGTTTTTTGATGCAATCGAATAGGGTTTTGGGTTTAACTATAGACTATATAGGATCTTTCTATTCTAATAGTTTCATTTATTTCCAAGAGAGATAACTCATTAAATAAAAAGTAAAAGTCGTCTTCATGTGCGTGTGAGTATCGATGATACTAGATTTAGTGTTCACAGAGAGCACTATGGTCAGGTTTCATCAAAATTGAATAGAAATCCAAATAAAAATAAGAATGCAATATATTACTTGTATTTTAATTGTTATTAATTATTATTATTATGATATTAAAGTGTTCAAGCTTTATATTTATAATATTATTACCTCTCTACATTGTATTCAATTTTCTCCGATTTTGCATTATGACTGGTATCGATATATCCGTTACCACTTCCTGGTGGACGGCGTCACAAAATGGCGGACGGTTCGACTCGGTCTGGTACTTTCGAAATATTAATTCGACAACAATGGTGTCCAGTCAGTGTTACATTAAACAAGGAATCATTAACTCTAACGTTAACTGAATATTCAGAGCAAGCTAATGCAACAGATGGTTCCGTGGATACAGAGCATGGTACTGGGAAGTTACTAGAACCCATACAGAAGCGCTATGTAAAGGTAGATCTACCCCTGCGTAAAAAACAGCCTAGATCTAGATATAGTCAGAAGTAATTAAGTAATATATGATGTCTTGAGTCAAGGTTGAATGTAGATCTAGAATCTAGATCTTGTTTTTAAATATGTATCTGCAGATCTAGAATCAATGTAATTCCACCAATTTACATAGAATTTAGAATCACCTAAACAGTGAAAACAAACAAGGCAAATAAAATAAATGAATTTGTCAGAGAAAGGAATTGATCATTGATCATAGTGTTAAGTGTGACTGTGTCATATATTTAATTTTGGATGTGTCTGTTTTGTGGCATTTAATCCATCTTTAGTCTTCATTTATCTGGTGGTTGACTTTTCCCCTGTGTATGCGGACAGTTTACTTTTTAGTCTGTCTTTACTAATGTCTAGTCTTTGAAAGTTCACAATATTTTCACAGATTCTTAGATTCTAGCATTATAATTCATTTTCAAACATTTAATCATGATGTAAAAAATAAAACCTGTAAGCTTCTTGTACAATAAGGTTTTGATGCTGAGGGTAGATTTAATTTTTGTGAACAAAAATCTGAATGTCAAATATGCGACACAGGGCCTGAAAATTTAAACTGTTAAAAAATGAAGACGGAAAAAAGAACTACCTGGCATAATATCTGAATATTCCTCAACAGACTAGACCACACTGCTCAATTGCCATCACATTATAATTGAGTGACACCGGGAGCAGACTTGTCTTATTTGTTTGCTATCACATTATAATTGAATGACATCGGGAACAGACATATATCGTATATAATATATAATATATATATATATATATATATCTTATTTGTTGATTGCCTGAAAATCTTGAGAAAAGCCATGATTTCCGGATGTAATTGAAATTGTCTTAAGAACTCTGATGTCTTTTTCCCATTATATTAATTGATTTTTAGCAGGGTTTCTGAAATCTTGATTTTAATTTTAGATCTTATTTTAGATGTTTTGGTTAAACTATGTGCACATCATTGCATAGTTTCAGTAAATCACTAAAATAATTTACTTGTCACAACTGAACAAAGGCTTAAGGACATTTAGATGTAAAATTTGTTATATATGGTTATTTTTATGACAACATCGCATCTCAAAGCCCTAGCAGTCGTTTTTTTTACATGTCTGATATAATATATATATATTCCATAGTTAGGATTGCAAGCTTCTGTACGCTGATGTAAATCTGACAATTCCTCATTCATCAGATAGTGAAGGAAGAACAGTGTGGACTGGGCATCAGTATTAAAGGAGGCAAAGAACACAGCATACCGATACTCATTTCAAAAATCTTTAAAGGCATGGCTGCTGACAAGACAGAGAAACTGTATGTGGGAGATGCCATTCTCTCAGTCAATGGAGAGGACTTACGTGAGGCCACCCATGATGATGCTGTCAGAGTTTTGAAGAAAGCTGGTAGAGTTGTGGAAATGGAAGGTATTTTGGACAATCAGATTATTTCACCAAATACATATTTCACATGAACACTGGAAACTCTAGTAAAAAAAAAAAAAAATTATGTAAATAAACTGAAACAAACAGTGAGCAAAGCTGACATTGTTTTATTGAAAATTTGCATTATTAAAAAAAGTTGTTATCCCTAATGTTTTGTCAGACAATTATCCTATTTATAATAGGATGAATCATTAAGAAATCAATAGTAAATTACAGTTTTGATACAATTTCAATTAACATTTTCTTCATTACTCATCAAGGCTAAAACATTTTTTTATTGACTTAGAAAAACTTAGCAATAACTTAAAAGTCACCACATACTAAATGTTTGTGTACTTGCAATGTTGATAACCATCATGTATTTTGATATTTGAATGCATCAGCTGTTGAATAAATAGTAGCGTAATGGTTTTCTAGGTGTTTATAGATACTCTTTATAACTCTTGAAGATTGCTTGGTGCATGGTCTAGGCTGCAAATGATACGGTCCATATTGTCTCATAAATTAATGTTTGTGTTGTGTTCTAGTGAGGTAATAGGCTTGGCCATGGAGCTAAGATATGAACGTTACTACCTGTTGCGAAGTTTAATTTGATTATAGTACAGTGTCCAGGTCTCGCTGAAATATCATGTTATGTCCATGCTTACTAGGAAACTCAGGTGGTGTGTCTCTTTCTCAAAAGGTTATTGCAACATGGAATGTGGTAGCATTAGTATTTAACATTTGTGCTATTTTGTTTGTTTGTTCAATTTCTCTCAAATGAGGCATTGTTAATCGTTTATGTTTTGAACTGAACCATATATACTAGATTCTAGATCTACATCAACAAACTTTCTTGAAATAACTTGACAAACATGTCTGTCTTCTGCAGCATCAAACGTGAAAAAGCCCATGTTTATTTTCTTTTCGTTCCTTTTTAGGTTACAGTTTTTATAATAACATTAACATAATAAGCAAATAAAAGTCAAACGTGAATTCCGAAACGAAACATTGTAGACATCAACACGGTCAAAGGGAGACAACATTACAATCATTTCACCACCCAACGCAAACAGAGTTACTACTATACTAATAATTACGGGTGCTGTACTCAACAGTTTATATTGTGGTTTTCTAAAGGACCAATGCTGGATTTACAAAATAAGTAAAAAGGAAACTTATCCTTCAGGTTTAACACAAAAAAAGAAATTTGTGGATATGCAGTTTTACCAAGTTAAAATGGCACAAAGCAAAGGAGGACAATATGAGGAGAAAGTCTTTCCGTGGTCTCCATCATGATGAAAGTTTGCTAAGGGAAAGTGTGCAACTGAGGATGCAGTCAATCGACTTTATTTTTAGGTCTATTGATGTGCACTTAAAACTATTTAGATAGAACAAGTGTAATGCTTTCAAAGTTTTTAAATTTCTGTATTTCTTATATGTGTAATATTCTTTCTTTTTTTTTTAATGTCTCTCTACCTAAGTGTGTAGATCTGAATAGGCTGGACAACTCATGCATTGATATAATTTCCAGTTAGTATAAAAGGACTGTAAAGATACAAAAGATTTTAAACAGAAACTTAAATTACAACATTTAGATGACATGTGCATACTAGCAGTTTACTTGCTTTTTCATCATGTTGACAGAAATACTCAGTACACTGAGTCTGTCAACCTATATAAAGAAGATGAAGAACGCTTATTCACAGAGCCGCAATTTTTGTCATTGATTCAAGACAAATAAAAATGTCAATATTTTTCTCATGTTCCAACAAAAATGAATATTTTTTGCTAAATGATAAACTTATACCTTGATGAGAATGAGTTATATTTAATTTTAATTTAGCTAACTTTTAATTACTTTTTGAGAATGTATTTTGTTTTATATTCACTTTGTACAGTATGCAAATATGTAGACTCTACAAAAATTTTCAAACAACTGCAATGACATACTCTTGCAGCTTTTTGTTCCTTACCTACTCTCATTGACATTCACTGCTATTCTAATTCATTGGGTTGACTATCTGAATTATATGCTATAAATTGATTTACAACAAGTATAGAGATATAGTAACTTTTACATTAAATTTTGGGAGCAAAAAGGGAACTTAAACTTAAGAGGCCCAACTGAAGAATCTAGCCTAGATTTTGAGGGTGCAACTAACTGAGAAATTCATCAGATGAGTGTAACTCATCACTATTATGAAAATGCATGAAGGATAGGGACAGACTTTTGTGCTGCAGTATCAGATTATAAGCAAGCCTAATGTCTTCTCCGTAGATCTAGATTATCATTAATTTTTTTTTTTTTAAACTTAACGGCATGATGAGATGAAAGGGTATTGGGTGATGATGAAAATATTTGCACAAACTGTATCAAACTTATGAATAATTTATTGGCAGTAATGCATTAAGTAACATATGATACTAAAGATACTACACTATTCCTCAACTATTGCCATGTCAACAAGTGTGGATGAGAAGTGGTTTCATGCACACTCAACTTTAAATTGAATATTGCAACCAAGTAGCATTGGTGTCAAATAACTTGAAATCATTACATGTATCTACAAATCAAAAGAAACATTAGGAATAGTCTGAGATTGTACTTTTGCAATTTTTGTAGAAAAAAAAGGAAGTTGCTAGTTTGTGTTGCTTATAGATATATAATATATATATATATATGTTTATAAAAGACACATTCTGTATTTCTTTCTTTTTTTTTTTAATGGTTCATTGGGTTGTTTGTTTTTTTTTTTATTTGTCCTCAGTGAAATACTTACGGCATGTGGTGCCTTGCCTTCACAAATCTTCACCCCTCAATAAACTAGGATGGGGTACTCAAGACTCAGTGCAGGACAACGCCGAAGCCAACTGGTCTGAGATTAAGACCCTTCCTCTTAAAATGTGTTACGTGGGCGACATCATGCCAGTTCTCGACTCAGACAAGCGAACACTTGATTTGTATTCTCCTGATGAGGAAGGAGTTTTTACCTTGAGATTCCCAGATCCTGTGACTGCTAGTGACTGGTTTGACGCCATCCATTCTAATGTGATGATGTTATCAGTGTAAACTATTGCAGAGGCTAATGAAGTTCAAAGTTTTGCCCAAAATCAGCATGATATCTGAGCCGTGGCTTGGCTGTCAGAACAGATCAGGTCAGGCGAGTTCCTCGTAAATGGCACCATGATTCTCTCTGTGTTCATATGTGACAAAGATATTAGTTGTCTATTGAGGGTGTGCTTTCATCAACTAAACAAAACCCTCTGTTATAAATTTGTTTCTTAAGAGTGAATAACATTCTTATGAAACATGTGATATTCCATTTTTTATGGTTGTTTTGTCAAATTTTTAAGCAATATCATTTTCATACACTATTTTCATCAGTGTTTTTAACTTTATAAAGTAAATCCAAATGTAATTCAATGAATAAGGTTAAGAAAAAAAAATTGGACTCAGAAATTTTTTTGCACTGTAACTTTTAACTTATATATATATATAATATATATTGACAGCAGTTATTAAAAGCAGATCATTATTTTTTTTAACAGATTCACTAGAAGCTGTTTTTATTTGTTTTCAGAATAAGCGAACATTTTTATTATTATTTTCGAAAACTAGATGTTTTGATAATTATTTAAGGGAATGAAACCTTTTTATTATATTCTTGGGCTTATTTATATTTATGTAACATTTTAAAACCGGCATTGCTTTTGATTTAATGATTGCTGTATTTTACCTTTCGACATGAGTGCATTGGGTTTTTTTTTTATCTTGTACTTATTACAATGATATAATACAAGTTGTATGATTTACCATGCTTTCAGATTGAAGATGTTTTTATCTTCATATGTCAAATATATTTAAATGCTTTGAAAAATTCTTTTATGTATGAAGTAATTTAAGCTATTGCTTGAGTCTATGCACTTTGCTTATAAATCAGATGAAAATGTTGAAGATTCTTAGCTCATCTTTGCTAATAATATTCTAAAGGAGTTTGAAATATATATATATTTAGTAGTCAATTTTATACTTGTAGCTCTAGGCATAGCCTATTGAGCACTGTCTGATCGGTTTAGACAACCACCATTTATTATTATATAT
>JBCJKE010457252.1:0-14241 GCA_039654525.1 Melibe bucephala | reverse complement strand
TATATGTGTGTGTGTGTGTGTGTGTGTGTCATTCTGAGGAACACTTACATTACCGTATGCTATAATGTCTAACATCTACATATTTCAAATGAGAATGGAAATAATAATTACACAATAAATACATAATCATATAACCAAGTGTAACGAGAACATGAAACATATTGAAGAAATATTTTGTTTTCCTCCTATAACTGCTTGATCAAAATATTGATTGAGAAGAGCCGTTTTCTCACCATTCCAAATGTATCAAGGAAAGCAGACCTGGCATTATATTCAGTTTTTATTCCACAAACAAATAAATGAGGCTGATCCTCCATTCCAGGTTGAGTCAAGATTTGGGCATTAGTTTTGAGTTCAATTGTCGCTTTCCAAATTTTTCCTATGGCTGTAGAAAAATCAACAGTATTTTTGATAAACACATAAAATGTGATGTTTCTTATATAATTTAAATCTGTATAATGTGTGAAAGAAGGTTAACAGGATTTTTAAAACACCTATACATTGAATTGTTTGCTTGCATAAAAAAGCAAATTTACAACAACAACAAAAAAAAAAAACCCAAAAAACAAAAAAAAATTTTTGGTTTCATATGAAACCCTAGCATGGAATGGAAATGGAATAGATCTTAGTTTTCAAGATACTTTGGAAAAATATAATCATACAGTTTTGTCTAACTGCAATAATGTAATTTTTTCTTAAATTGAAAAGAAACAATGAAAAATAAACAAAACAAAAACAAATAAATGAGGGTGTATATCCCAATCTGCCATCTTGAATGTGTAAGGAGACCCATTATTCACAATTATATTACAAAGAAGAGGAAAAGAAAGATGAGATGTAAAAAGGGGAGGAGAGGAATCAAGGCGAAGAGAGAGAAAATAAAAATATTCTTGACATTCACAAAACAGGGAAAAATATGAGAAGAAAAAGATCTTGCTATTGCAACCTATAAAGACTATTATAATAAAAAAAAATTAAAATCCTGCATGAACTTTTCAAAGACCTTTGCAGTCAAATCTCTGTATATCTTGTGCTCTAAGGGACAAGGTTTCCCATCTTGCTTCACCCTGTGTCAACTGGAAAGAAGGATGGTACTTAAGATTTCCTACACAAAAAATAGTATACATTCTTTCATGTCATTGAAAAGGCATATGTGCACTTTATATAAATAATAAATAAATAAATAAATAATTCCTTATATATCTCAAATTGTTTTGATTGCAGTTTCATATTTTTCTTCAAATTTTAGGTTGAAAAAAATATGAGTGCTGGATAAAAGAAAAAATGTTATCTTATGAAGTCTTTCACTGTTTAGTAATACAAAGGTCTACCTAATCTTAGATAACAAGAGAACACTTTTGAATCATCATACGTAAGCAGTTCAAGTTGTGAACCATTAATCTAATCTCTCTTATAAACAGTATGCAAATGAAAGTAATGTATTTTAATTCTACAGAAAAAACATTCTGAAAGCATGCCTTTGAAGCATACCCAATGACAACAAATGAAACAAGTTAGAATCTATATTTGATCTGTTATCTGAATTCTCATGAAAAAAAAACAAAACTGTATGAGATACATACATTAACACACTAACAATTATCAACCATGACCTAAATGTTAGAAATCATGATGGAATTTTAGGAATGAACACAACATTAAGCTGTATACCTGACTAGATAGTAAAAATGGCTGACAGAAGACTGAAACTCTTTTGCTTCCCAAATTAAAGTCAATCCAGAAGTCATCATAGCCCTCATCTGAAGGTTTCAGTAGCTGGGAGATAAGAATACATATTTTATGATTTTATGATGTTCTCATTCAGTAATTAATTCAATTTTTAATACATTGAAGATTCCAATACAACTATTAACAAGAAATGATTTATGAAACCATGTATGTTCTTCAAACATTTAAAATCCTACAGAGAGAGAAAATGAAGAAAGAAAATTATTTGCTCGCAAACAACAGCAAAAAAAACAAATATAAGACTTTCTCCAAACATATCTATAACTGAACTTTGTAAATTTTGTTTCCTTTAATTTCATCATGCTATAGTTTCATATTGTATTCCTTTATTGCACATCTGGTTATTGGTCTTTTTTAATAATTGAAAAAAAAAAAAAAAAAAACCCAACAAAAAACCCTACAAAAAAAAAACAATGACGTCATTATAAAAGATTCACATGAATAAGACTATAGTATGAAAAAAAAACATAATATCATATAACAATGGCATACCTTTTCCCCATCTAATTTCACATATTCAGCAGGGAATGAAATAACTCTGGAAAGAAAAATAAAAAACCACTTAACAACATACTATTTTGATTTTTCAAATCCCCAACAAATGATGCAGATTTAATGTTTATTGATAATTATATTTGTATTCTAAGATCTTTTTGTTTCATTGACAATGCATGGATGAATAGGTCTGACGAATGAGCTAACACGTTGTTTACTATGTGCCCTCTGCCACAGCATCAGGCCAAATAAGTCATATTTAGATGCAAGTCTTGAGATTCCTATACAGTGGAATCCACCTGATTAAAGACCAACCTGTAAAAAGCTCTTTGTAGGGAGGTTGTCTTTATTCGGAGGTGGTCTATTTTTAGAATGTTATACAATCGAAATATAAGTATATTGACATCTGAGATAAAAATAAATGAGCATTCACAGGCATTTGAAAGAAAGGCTTTCATACAAATTCAAACAGTGTGATCGTAGATGAAAGATTACATTACATGGAACCTAAATAGGATATGACTGCCAACACCGATACCATGTGTCATCTTTCCAGTGGTCTCACCACATTGGCTCCCCTCTACAACATTCACCCTCTCCTCTGATAAGAAAGTCTTACTATTTGTAATGATAAATAGGGAAGAGGATCAATGAAATTATATCGCCATTTTATAACAGGACAGACTCTCTTTCTCACTAAAAATGCATGCAGCATTGACATAGTCCAAGAAATGTTCCACTGCCCTCTACATGTATCTAAAAAACATATTGTCTAGAGACAATAATTCTACTAGAATTCTTAATTCTAGAATTTAAATCTGGCTTTTGATACAGATAAAGCTGGGTTTTTATCACTAGGTGTGCTTTGGGGAGATGTTATTATAAACCTAATATCAATGCATTGTTTATAGATGAAACAATCAAGGGAAACCTTATAAATAAAATAAGGATCACATCTTGTCTATCAAGTGAGGCTTTAAGAGGCATGATCTAATCTATCGGTATGTCATCCATTATAACATAACAATCAATAACTGTGCTATGAGAACATTGATCTATATATAGACAGCACAAGAGATCAAAGGTCTAATTAAAGATAAAGATGTGTTGCTGACCAGATCTAGCAAATCACTCTTTCAGTCTTTTGATAGATAGTTGATTATATGCAAATTCCTAAGATATGTTCCTATTTTTACATCATTAATGTATCAGAATGAGTGACAGATGCATGTTTAAGTGTCAATTTAACTACTACATAGCCAAATTATATTTATTGTGTATACTAAATTTAAAATTTGAAACCTGACTCATATTTAAATTTCTGATTCGAGCGATTGGTAAAAACAAAAAATGATAATAAAAATAGATGGAATTCCCATTTTTGCATGCAAAAAATATATTAAGAACCAAGGTATTTCATACAAAGACGGGTCTTAAGTTTTGAATCGAAAATTGCAACACTAAATGCAAATCTAACAGATATAGGAAGTGAAATCCAAACTTCAGGTTATACAAAAGCTCCAATCACCATAACATTTTAATCTAGAATGGGGAACAGAATTTGGAGTCTTCAAGTCTTAAATGTCTGATTGGAGAAAATGGAAAAAATTGTTTTTTATATAATCTGGAGCAGTCCAATTACGAGAGTGATAGCATTAAAGGGCAATTTAGCATTCATTTCTTGCTTTAATAGGTAACTAATGTAATTTTCTAAGAATTTTAATACTGCTTTAAATTCTAATTTATCCAACAAAATCCTAGCAGCATAACATTGCATTCTCAGAGGTTTGGATTATCTTTCATCCCATGAGTTCCACAAGTAGAGAATTGCAATAGTCAAGATGTGATAAAATCAAAGAAAACATAAGAAGCTTTATTTCCATCAAACTTCAAGTAAATTGAACATAACAAAATTATCATCTAGACAAGAAATGAATTTACAACAAAATTCAAATAAATAATCAAAATCATATCCACAAAAATGAAAACTGAAATTGACAGTTGTCAAACACCCCAAAAATCCAGGGTCATACCTCTTATGAAATGATTCAGTTTGTTTATTTATTTTGTTCAAGAAATTACGGCAATCCTGAATAAAGTGAAGTGAAATTAGAATATAAAGTTTTATGCATAAAAAAACCCTGCAAATTATTGATTGTAACTAAGCATAATTTTACAAGGCCATGAAATGAAGAATAAAGTTTCTAACAGATAACAGCTTTGTGTATCTTATAATGCTAAATATTTAAATGCCTTTAAATGATTGTTTCGTTATTTACTGTGAATGACATTTAAAAGCTACCAACAAAAATGTGTAACACATACCACTTCAAATTTATTCCCTCGAATGCCAATAAAAGCTAAAAGAATTTCAGGATCAAAACTGATTTTCTTGAGAGCTTTTGTTTTGGCAATTTTTGTTGGGCAGAAACGAAAGAAACATTCTATCATCATACTCTGAAGTTCAAAATCTGAAAAAGTTATTTACAAAAAAAAAAGAAAAAAAGAAAGAAAGAAAACATTAATGAAACTCATTCATACATAATAAAAAAAAGTCTTGTTAATGATTACAAAATAATAATATACAAAACCTTGTCAACAAGAAGTCCTTAAAAAAGGAAGATCAAAAACATACGTACAGGATATTAAATGAACTTAACATGAAATGAAGTTAAAATATTGCCACAGAGAATTACACAAAATCACTCAAAATAGGAAAAAAAAAGAATGCAACTCATGGCAACAGTCTACAATACAACCCATGCGGAGAAGTCTGTGTCAGTAAAGCCTTAGTGTTACTTATGCCAGGCTTTACAAGCTCTAGGTTCTTGAAAAGTAATCATAGTAGCTGCCTATTCCCAATATTGAAATATTCTGTGCACATAAAACATTATTAACAACTCAATCAATGATGCTTCTTCAAACAACTATTAACTAACAAGTATGTATCAAATATATTATCCTATAATTGGAGCAATTTCAAAATACCACTACATGTGGCAAGGCTCAGGCACCAGCATTAAATCTTGCATGAGGTAAAGTTAAACGTAGAGCTTCTTTTGATGATTGTAAATTTCATATTGGTTGTATTATTTCTATGAATTCTGGTAGATAGATTGGAGCCGAGCGGTTCTAAAGACATTTGAAAACAAGGTTTGAGGACTTGCATTGCACTCGGGGTTCAGCAGGAAGCTAGTGCAGCTCCATCAGAAGAAGAAATGAAAAACTTCTAAAATATAATTATCAACCTAAATGTAAAATGAAGGTTCCGAGGCAAAAGTTTGAATTGTTTACTTACCACCTGCAGTAGAGACAGCCAAAAATAAATGTCCTCTGGTAAGGAAAAAGACAAAAAACAAAACTGTGTTGAAAATGAGTCAATAAATAAAGACATATCAATTTTTTTTGTAATTGGTGAAAAAGGCCATTAAATTTAAATGCAATGTGGAAAGGTAAAATTCAATATCGTTTTTAAAATTACTACCCCCACTATCAACAACATATTTTGTAGGCTGTTTAGTAATTGAGGTACTCACAAATTCAGGGCAATATTTTCCCTCTTTAACAATTCTTGGTGCAGCTGTTGTGAACTGTCCTCAAGGAACAAGTTGAGGAGGCGGAGTACCTAACAAGAAAAGTATTGTTTTAATATAATGGTTGTTTTAAAGAGAGAGTTCTCATTTTATTAATCTTTTGTTATGGTCTTTAAACTACTTTCAAAGAAATACTGTCATCAAGAGGCAGAATGCTGTTATTTCTTCCATTTCAAGGAATGTCATCTTTTAACTCTGTGACATAGCCTTTAAACGTAACATTTTCAAATTAATAATCTAATTAATAGTACCAATAAGAAAGCTAACATTTTGGATAGCAGTATATGTGCATGAACTACAACATTACCATCCTAAAGCAGAAGAAAGAAGAAAGTAAAAGCAATTCAACTTATTTTGAATAAGTTTAATCTTAGAGAGGAAATGGATGCTTAAAGTCATAAATTAAAAAAGAATGTGTTGCTAATTAATATACATGTAAGTCAAAGAATAAAATAAAAGCATTTTCCTTTTGATTAACACTGTTTTAAAAGATAAAATACGCTAAATGAAACAAATCCAAATTTGAACATACTTCCATTTTAATTGGGCACAGAGGTACAGGGTTGATGATGACATCAAGAAATTTCTCTGCTACATATTGGATGAAAATCTCTTTCGCTAAAATTTATAAGAAAATTTGTAATGCAAATTTTACGGTTGTATAATTTTCAAAAGGTTATATATATATGTAACAATGATATCGATGTCACTCAATTTCCTTTGCCATTGATCAAAATTGGTCCTGTCTCATAACCCTTATGTAAATTGGATTCTTAAATTTATTTCAAGATAGTAGAAATTGATCCTTAATATTCAAAATCAGCTTAAAAATTCACAAAGACGTTTCAGATTTCCGTGATGCCTGCAATATGGCTCATGCACAGGAAAAAGCATGGATAAACAATTGTTTCAATAAATACGCTACTATCACAAAGTTTGTATTAAACACTATAAGTAATAATCCTCTTGCAAAGAACATGTGTTAAATTGATTTTTGGTGTTGTCTAGAGCAAAAAATGGTATCAGTGCACTTTTCTCAGAATAATACTTTACATCTCCATAAGAAATTACCTTTGTTAGATGTAGAACCAAGAAACTGAAATGAAAAAAAAAATGAAAATTATTTTGATGAAGAAATTAGAAGAGGCAATCGTTAAACATATAAACAAACATGAAATATCATTGATAGCTTCCCTAGGTCCAACCCTTCGTCCACATTGTGGGAGATGGAAACAGAATAAAGTAGGGGATTTCTGGGATTGGACAAAGTGCAATGTGGTCATATACCACTTAGAAGCTACACTAGCTGTAAATGTCATTTTGAGTGTCCCTGAAATTTTGCTGGCTAACAGGTCACTGGCAGGGTAGATGGAACTCTTAATCTGTAGAAGAAAATTGATCTAGGAAAAGAAAGTCTGCATTACAATATATACCTCCTGTGGACCTCTGCTGCCGTCACATCATGCTGGACCATGACACATAAACCTCAGGAGTAAGGACTGGGGTCAGTATTGCGCACATTGCACTTCACTTAAAAACTTCAGTGCACAGGCCATTTGACTTATCAACATCCACGACTGACAATATCAACCCCTGAAGCAATAAGGAAGGAGCAAAGGTGACAGATGAAAGATGACACAAGGAGCCACAAGCCCCGACCCTGCACGCAAGCAGTTCAGGATATGACCCGCTTGATGCTGACATGAAGACTACAGCATCGTTCAACAGCACCTTGAGTGATCAAGCAGCCTTCTCAGGGGACAGTGCTACTTGCTCCACATGGAGAGGGGCCTAGAATAGGTGGACCCAATTAAATCTCATCTCCTCAAATCCTAGCTGACTTACCTCAGTCAACAGGCATCTTCAAAAAGAAAAACAAGAAATCAGAAATATCCTTATAACCTTATAACCAGAACCCTCCACCAGAAGGCTAAGAGTCACTTGCTGGAATGTAAGGACTTAGCTTGGCTCAGCTGAGAGCAACCGTCATGAGCATCGATCAGCCTTGGTAGTATATGAATTGGCATGACTGCTTATCAATATATAGGCCCTGAACGAAGTACGCTTTCCTGATGAAGGTTGTCTCAGGGAGCACACAGGTGGATATATCCTATTCGGGTCTGCTGAAGTAGCAGATGAGAGACGTCAGTCAGATGTCAGATTTATCATTGCAAACACACTAGCCTCCAAATTTGAAACCCTGCCAACTGGTCACTCTGACCACATAATGACAATGTGACTCTACCTCAACTCTCAGCAACATATTACTTTCTTGAGTGTGTACTCTCTGACACTTCAAGTAGACCCTACTGACAAAAACAAATTTTATTCTGACCTTTACAGACTCCTTTAGCACACCCTGAAGGATGACAAAGCACTGATCCTCCGTGACTTCAATGCAAGAGTAGCTTGGCACTCTGAGATCAGGAAAAGTGTTCTTGGAAAGCATGGTGTTGGAAAATGCAATGATAATGGGTGGCTATTGCTGGAGTTCTGCTGTGACTATGTGGATGCATCTCCACTCCAAACACTTTCAGCTTTTGGAGTACATTTTGGTATACCAGAAAAATGTTAAGGATGTTCTCCACACAAGAGTGCTGAATGATTTACAGATCACAGCCTAGTCCGCTGCCATCTGAACATTCTATTTCTATTCGAAGGTCAAGAAGTTCAAAATCGACAAACTGAAGTCTCCTGAGCTCATGGAAGCCACATTTCAAGCCATACTGCAGTCCAAGCTAGATGAAAGCCCCACAGAACCAGAATCTTCTCCAGCATATCAATGGGAGTAAAAAAACATTCTGAAACAGTCCAAACACAGGAGTAATGGATTGGTTCAATAAGCAGGAAATTGAGATACACAGCCAACTCAGGCATAAGAAAATCGCACACCATTTAGCACAACTCTCAGGCCCAAAGAAAAAAGCCACTTATTGTCAAGCATGCAGCAATCACCAGCACAAGATCCAGGTCATTCAAAATGAGGATAGTTCATGAACAAACAGTATTCCTCAACTGCCTGATCCATTCGTGATAAAAAATGGAGTGAAGCAGGGCTGCATCCAAGCTCCAGCTCTCTTCTAAATCATCTTCAGTATGATGCTTAGGCAGGCTAAGGAGGGGGCAATAAGAAGGAAATTGGCACGGACATCAGGTACCATCTTGATGGCAACCTTTTCAACCCCAGACACCTACTGGCCCACACAAAAACCCATAAGAGACTGGTTTAGGATTTGCTCTTTGCAGATGATGCAGCCCTAGTTGCCCAAAGTGAGAGTGCCCAGCAATAGATCACTACCTGCTTTGCTCAAACCTCCAAGCTCTTTGATCTAGAAGTAAACATCAAGAAGACAAGAGTTCCTGCACCAACCAATACCTCATCAAGCTTATGGCCTTCCTAAAATCAAGATCGATGGCAAAGAGGTGAAATCAGTGGGCCAGTTCAGCTACCTTGATAGCACCATCTCCTCTGATGCCATGATAGACCAAGGCATAGACAACAAGTTGGCAAAGACAACCAGTGCAAATGGCAGGTTATACAGTAGAATATGGAACAGCAAGCACCTAACAAAAACAACAAAAAGTCAAGGTCTATAGAGCAGTCATCATCACTACCCTATTGTACAGCTCTGAATCTTGGGTGACTCATCGACTCCTCAAGCTGTTCCATCAGTGATGCCTGAAAAAGAATCTTGGCCTACAATGAAGCGACTTCATATCAAACGTAGAGGTCCTGAAAAGGCAGGCACTTTAACTTTAAACATTTAGGTAATGTTCCTTCAAAGCCAGCCGTGATGGGTGGGTAATGTCCAAAGGATGGAAGAATACTGCATGCCCAAAATTATACTCTTTCGAGTATTGGAAAACATAGCTCTGGCAATCAAAAGAGATGTGCCCCAAGAAGATATATAAAGACAGTTTAGAAAAGTCTGTCAGCCTGCAACATTGACCACTCAGAACAGACAAAAGTTGCAGAAAACCGCCAAATCTGGCAGAACAACATCAAGGAAGTGGTCCTTGATTTCAAGGCAGGGATCTTGTAAGCCAGAAATGAAAGCGGAAGAAAGACAGGCTGAGAGAGCCTCCACCTCCCTGTGTCCAATCTTTTATTTGTGAAACTTGCAACCAGACCTGCAAATCCTGTTGTATCGTCCTTGTCAGTCACTAGCGCTACTCTGGCAGACATGGACACCCATCATAATCTTAAAAAAAAGGCTACCTCCACACATTGACATAAAAATTGCACAGATATCAAACATAAGACCAGATGACAACCATATATAAAATGATAATGATGCATGAATTATTATACATAAAATAGAAACTGTATCTTTCAATATCTTTTCGTTACAATGATCCAATTTAAATGATTTTTTCGAATTTAAATTCCAAAATCGTTTTTCTATACAAAACATCATACAGGATTTAAGAACACACAGTATACCTCTTCTATGTTCTCAATCAAGCAGAAATGTTCATAAAGAGAATCTTGAATTGCAAAATATTTCAGATTATTGAGTAGATCTGAAATGTAATAAGAACAAAAGGATACTTATTAATTTATATGAATGTCTTGATGGCAAAATGTCATAAAATCCATTTCTAGATTGTCAATGATAAGCAACTTAAAACAGATCAGTGATTTGGGCAGAAAAAAATTGCTTCAATTTTTTGTATGCAAAACATGACATATCCAAGTCATTAAAAATGTGCATTTTTTGTAGATTGTGTGAAAATAAACCCTTATCTAAGATAATCCAAAATTGTATTGCGTTTTTTTCATATTAAACGGGTTTTGAGATCAGTCTCTGTTACCACCATCATCTTAACCCCAAGCACTCTATTAGGTTGTTATGATTATGTAGTCACATCAGTATAAATGTCATTATTGTAGTACAAAACATCCTATATATATGCATGTCAATAAGGCATGGTCTTAATGTGTAAATGTTGTTTATGTCAGAAATATTAATTAGTATATATTTAGTAAAGATTCCTTATATTCAGGGATGGGATACCCAGACAAAGTCCCACTTTTATACTCAAAAGTTGTAACTTATCTTATTTCCGTTTCGTCTTGTCTTGAACATTCTCAATTTTTTTCTTTTTTTAAACATGTTGAAGTTTTACCAAATCTTTGAAATTATTTTAAAATACTTAAGTATGTGGAAAATTAAATGTATGAACACAAGCATCTGAAAAAAGTGCACCAAACTTTAAAGGCAAATGTCTCTTAAAATACTACATGTATTTTGATTACTAAATCACTTAGCATGCTTTTAGATCAATTTAATCAACATATGATGTGAAAATTCAAATTCAAAAATTGTATTTATTGTTGGTTCAGCAATTTTTAACAATTCATAAAATACAAATATGATTTAATTTACAGACTAGAGCCTTTTGCTATATAAATATATACAAATGTAGAGAGATAAAAAAAAAAAAAAAAAAAAAAAAGATGCACAAAAGCTCAAGTAAACTCTGAAAGTTGTTTTTTTAACAGACATTTATATAATTCTCATTCCTAAGGTTATAAAAATATGTTGGGATATATCATACAAAAAATTTCTAAAACAAGGTAAAATGGATACATTAACTTGAACAATGTGCACATTTACATTCACTGCCATACCTAATCTAGATTTTTAAAATGATTAAATTTTGATGCTGTTCTAACGTACTCTAGCATTTTGTTTCACAGAAATGCAGCAGCATACCTAGAAGATTTTTCCCCCCAAAAAGATGGTTTTTACCATTGGGATATTTGCAATATTTGGATATCTAAAATTGTATTTGCTTTCTTAAATGTTACTAGGGTTTGAAGAAATACTGTGGATAATTTATATAATTATTTGGAATGTCTCAAAAGCCATGATATGCATTGTTTTGATTTCGAGTGATGGGACAATCTTTCTGTTATATTGAAACTTACTGTTACAAATGATAATATGAGCTACTGTTGACATTAAATATGAATATGGATACTGCTCGTTCTTGTTTTTTTTTCAAGTTTTTGTGTACTTGCTTTAGAACAAAAATGGCATGCTAAAAGACAAAAATTGAAATGGGATAGAATTAGAATGTAAGGATGAATTATTGTTAATTTGTTTAGTTTAGAAAAATATCTTCCTATTCTCTAAGGGACATACAATTGCTATGCCTTTCTACATAATATTCTCCTTAAGTGGAGATCAAACTTTACTTGATAGTCTATGTCTATTACAAACAGTTTTATAGTTTCCTCACATGATCTTAAACTGAATTTTACAGTCTTTTGGAAAATGTTTGTTTTCCTATGGCAAGAGCATGGAATTTTTCAGGATTTACCTGCAATCAGTTTGAGTGGAACCAATGTATTAAAACATCGTATTCTTGTTCGATGATTTTAACAAGTGCATCATAATCTGGGTTACTATAAGAGTGCATTGTCATCAGTATAATTATAAAGAGGGCATTTTTTGATAAAAAAAAAATGTGCCATTAATAAAAATGTTTTAAATACAATAAAGGACCAAGAATTGAACCTTTTGGACACCTTTTTTATATCAATTCCTCAATTATTACTTGCTGTTTTTTGTTTGACAAATAACTTCTGACTAAGAGAACAGACTCTTATGAATCATAGTATGATACACCACATTGAAAAAAGAAAAAGAAAAAAAAAATTAAAAAAGGAAACAATCATTTGTAAAATAGGGTAGCGATCATGATATAAGTGAGCCTGGTCAAAAAGTGCAAATATCAAGCAAAGGAATAGTGGATTATTTCTTTAAAGGATCAGTTGAGCATAGCACCATCGTAAAACTAGATCTAGATCTATTTAAAACTAGATCTGAATTCTAAATCCTATGAAGAAACTTGAGATGAAATCTAAATCTAGGAATTTTGAGTCAGTTTATCAACATCAACATGTGATATTTATAGAATCAAGGCAGAGCAAACAAATTGAGGCATGAAAGAATCGCATGTAATCAGTTTCAAAGTTGAAAAAAACCCCCCCCCCCCCCCAAACACTTCCTTTTCTTTTTTTGTTTGTTGTGTGGAGATCAGTTTCGATATCTTGCTTAAAATTCTGAACAGGTTTTGTAAGTACGTTCTTTATACATAATTTTTTAACTTATTCATTTGAAATTTTTGGATGATTATTAGGATATATTTAATGTAATGTGGGTATAATTTTAAAAGAACCTCTGTTCATAACAACTGATGTAATTAGTGGTCAAAGTTGGGGGAATTTTTTTTTTTTTTTTAGATTCACCCAATATTTTGAACTAATCATTTAATTTTATATGTAAATTTATTATGTCTATATAAGTCATACAAATGCACACAAAAACATAGTTTAATCTAGCTCACACCATCATATTTATATTGACAGATGAATGTGTTGAATTTATAAGCCAAAGGTGATAGTGAGCATACATATACTTCTTTTTTAAAATTCTTGCAAAGATTTTATTTGAAGTTATGCAAGCAGGCTTGTGACTTTTCTGTAAAATAAAATATAAGATAGACTATAATTATTCTAAACAAAAAATTATGAGGTTGCTCAAATTTCAGAATGTATTTCTAATTCTATTAAAGGAAAAAAAGTGTACTTATCATCATTAATAAGCCACTATCGCTCGTTTCCAGCAAATTCAAGATGGAGGCCTCATCTTTAAAGGATTCAAGCTCTGCCTTATGAGTCTGAAGATCCAATTTACTGCTATTGATCCAATCCATATTGGGAATAAAATATCAAATATCCCTGAAAAGACAAGTTATTAATTTAAAGAATGACTAGGAAGGATAGCATGACACTTTGGGTTTTTTTTTTTTTAATTATTAATTTTCTCAAAAGCATTCATTACAAAAATTCTTACTGTTCATTTGGAGAGTCATATTACTAACATTCAATTGTTTGATTTTGAAAAAAATAATTCTCCTCGGCTAAGATATTTCAATAAAATATAGAGAAAGCTTTCATGCTCATTAGATTTGCATTAATCATTGCTGCCCATTCATCTGGATCAACTAAACACTATTCTCAATCGAAATATAAGATCTCATTTAAGCATCAACTGCCATTTCTGCCTCACATCTAAAGGGTACTGCAAGAATGTGCATTTCTTTTTTTTTTTTTCAGTAAATTTAAATCTGGACACATTTTCATTTAAAAAAACAAAACAAAAAACACAAAAAACAAAACAAAACAAAAAAACAAAAACAAAAACAAAACATGCATGAGTAGGTACAATCTTATGACAATTTAGTAAGATCAATTTGGTATTGAAAATGAATCAAGAGTTGTCGGCAAAAAATTTAGCTCTGTCACTTAGTTGTTATTTTTATAACATCGTACATTATTATTACAATACATATATATGTATATAAAATCAGATACATATATACATATATA
>JBCJKE010457251.1:8888-21340 GCA_039654525.1 Melibe bucephala | reverse complement strand
ATCTGAAAGCGGGAAGTAACAAGCACAACCACTGCAGCTAACACACTAGACGCATCACACCAGCCATTGGGAGACATATATATATATACATACATATATATTTTATATATATATATATATATACATACATATATATTTTATATATATATATATAGATATATACATGTAATACAAACATACTTTCTAATATGTAGAAATCAGAACCAGACTATATGGCACCATGTATATACATTTTAAAATGTCCCTTCTATTCTTTCTGAATACCTTAAAGAATACAGAACAATGTACTGTTTGGCGTGTTATATATTATATTACATTTAAATTAAATATATCAAAGCAAAAAGAAAATTGCACACAGAATTTGTTACCAACAACTATAACTACACATGATCAGTTAACACAAATATAAACATGATGAGCAAATTGCTGTAAGAACAAAGGGCTAGAAATAAAGTTACCATTCTTTTCAAAGCAATTAATGGACAAGCAGTATTAACCATTTGAAGAATTCAAAATGTAAAATAACCAAACAAGATCTCTTGCATTTACATTACCATCTCCAAGTGTTGATAGTCATTTATAAATATAAAGTACAAAAATTTAATGTACAGAAATTGAAATGTAGTCTACAACATTAAATGTAAATACTAATAGTCTTATTATTATGAAAAGCTTTGACAAGAATACTCAGTTAATAACTTAGTTTATCAGCTTTTTATGAAGAAGAAAACATATAATCTAAGAACCAACAAACAGATTTGGCAAGCATTTATGAAAATAATTTTATGTGAGTGTGTGTATATGTAAGTTTTAGTTTTTTATCATAATGCTCTATGTAACATCTTTTTTCAATTTGTTTTGAAGCATTCTATCAATTATACCCTTGATCTGTAAACTGATCATAAATGTCTTTCTCTCTCTTTTTCTTTCTTTTATTTAGTGTAAAACATCAGAATGACATGATGGCGAGCATAACATGGTTAATTTGTCTAGTGTCTTTTATTGCTCCTGCAATTAGCCAACAAGGTGAGTCTGTCTTATAACCTTGGTCCCCAGCTAAGCTCTTATAAAATTCAGTTTATACTAGATAGAGCATGATTATCAAAGATCATGATAGAGCATGATTAAACTTTTATTTTCCTTTTCTTCTTGCCAAATTAATTTTGATTTATATATATATATATAATAATATATAATATAAGACAACGATATGTCCCTACTATTATAATAAAACACCAAGAGCTTCTTTACAATTAGAAAAGTAAGGACCTACTAATAGCCTATTACTATATGCAGTTGATCCCATTTTCAGCAAGCTCTAGGCACTTTATGATAGCAGGGACATAATGTTTACCACTCTAACGTAAAGTGTAAAAATGTTTTAAAAAAAATAAGATTTAAATAGTCTTTTATTTCTAAATCAGCAGTTTTCAATTTGTGAAAGATCATATAAATGTTTGAAGATTATTGACTATATGTGAGTATCTGGAAGATGAAGTTGAAGTGTTCTGGCCAGAGATCTCTTTGTATGTATATGCCTTAAAATTGTATGAAAGAACGAATTTTAGTGTTGTGTATTGCTAAACATTTATGGTGGGTGTGGTTCTCAATTGGGTTTCCAGAGCGATACTTAATATCTATAGAAGCTTGTGGGTTTCTTTGCCCATCAGAGAGTAAGGAATATACTTTTATAATACTCAAACCTTCACATTAAAGTAAAAATTCTGAATCAGCTATGTTCGGTTAATTTTGTTCCATGGTACTATTAAAATTAAATATGACTTTTTTACAATTCGAAACGGTAGATTTTCAGCTTCTTTGTGGAAATTTCAGGGTAATTGCATTCTCTGAAATACATGAGAACAGTAACATGTATTTCAAATTGTGGTGCGTAGATAATATGATCATTAACCTCATTGGCTTATATATGATCATTAACCTCATTGGCTTACTTTTTGTTGTGAAAGTAATTTAATTGGTTCTTTTGATGACCCTAATTCACAAAGACATATAATATGTAAAGCCCAAGTCAAAGTTTCATTAAATGCTTAAGGGCAATTCAGAGTGAAATACTTAATTCCTTTTGCATATTTCCTAAATTTCAGTTATTCTAGATGATTCTTTTTTTGCAAATGCTGTTTTGTGATGTAGTTGCCACAGTTAATCCAAATTCTTTGGGTATTATAAAACATAAAACTCATAATGGAATGCATTATAATATAAATGAAGAACTTAATGGCCCCATTTTAAAAATTATGACAAAAGTCATTCAGAAAACCTCATAACATGATTCTCTTAAGGTTGTTTAACCATAAATTGCAATTGAAAACATTCTTGTTTGTTGTTTTTTTCATAAAATTTTGTGTTTTGTTTCTTCTTTACAGTTTGTCCATCTGGTCTTAATTGGCTTCCATATAAGAGCAAATGCTACAAGTTTTACGGCAATCCAAGACTGAGTTACTCTCAAGCTGTCAGTATATGTCAGGTGGGTCATTATGTAACTGTGCTAAATTGAGGAAGAAAGTTTCCATGGACATTTTTCATTTGAGTTGGGTTTTTTTTGCTTTGTTTTTTTTTTTTTTTATGAGGGTTGTTTAAATCTGCTATGGCATTATTTTTTAATATTAAAAAGAAAAAAAATTGTCTACGGGCAATGAAAATTAAAACTGTTGACATTTTGTCTCTTCAAAATTTAGAAAAATGATTTTTCCAAAACTTTTACATTTGTATAAGTTTGTGAACCAATTTTTCAGCTACCATCGCTATTTACTTTACATCTTTCTGGTTTGTTGTTTTATTTTTATTATATGGCTTCAGTGGAAAAAGAACAAACTAAAATGTAAGGTATTAATTAAGGTTGTTAAGAATCATGTTTTGTATTTTTTTGTTTGTTTTTGTTTTATATTTTATTTGCTTATTGTTTTCTTTTAAAAAAATTGTTTGCAATATATATATGTGGGCTTCATTGAAATTGATTATATTCATTTATGACATGTAAGAAATGGGCTGCTGAATGGCAGTTCTTTTGTGTTTGCTTCTTTTTCCACTTAAAATTTACTTCTTTTAATTGGCTTGCTTCTGTCCATATTTGAATTTTTCGAGTAGATTAGAAATTTTGAAATTCAGCCAATCCATGTGTCACTGATTGTGTAGGTACATATTGGCAGATGAAGTTGAATGAAATATTCAGTTTACTTAAAGCCTGAGCACCATGTCTACTTTTAAATGATATGATTTTTATTGGATGCATGGGTCAAAGGATGTAAAAGATAAAAGATATTTTATAACCAGTCTGTAAATCTCATTTACCTAGCTTTATTTATATTTCAGGATGACGGGGCAACTATTGTAAGTGTCAATGATGCAGATGAACATAAATATATTCGTGACTGGCTTCAAAAGAATGATGCTCGCTTGTAAGACAACATTTGCAAAATACAAAATCAATTCTTTCTCATTGTTTTCCCCTTTTTATCTTTTTTTTTTTTTTCCATTTGAATGGTTCCTTTTGTTTGTTTTTTTTTGTTTTGGTGGTGGTGTGTAGGGGGGGGGGGGGGGGGGGGGGGGGGGGGGTTTGTAAAAGGATTTGGGTTGCCTTATGTTTTCTGACAGTACTCAGCTTATGAATCTGAATAAATTTGCTTTCCATCATTTTCATGATCAGCTGGGATTTCTCTGTCTTGAATGACTATGACCAAGCTTTTATTTATTTTTTAATAAAAAAATTTTTTTTTTTTTCAATTATTATTTATTGAGAAGTTGTGTTTTTGGTGGGAGGGTTGTTTTGTTTTGTCAACTTTTATGGGAGGAACATATGTATACATCATCTTGTTTATTCATTGAATTCAATTTTTTCAATTCAGGAGTGAGAAGATGAGGTGTACTTTTTTATAAGTCATGCTAAAAGAGAAACCATCAAAATTCATCCTCAGTCTGATAAAGCAGAACACAATAATGTGTCTCTAGTATCTTGTTTAAGTGTTTGCTACATCAAGTGAAAGTTACATTGTCTTGTTTATACATGTTCTAAGTTTGCAACAGTGATATATTATCTCATTCCCTTTTATTTCTGATGCTGAAAGTGATATAGAGTGGAATGAAATTAACTACAAAATAGGAAAAGAAAAGAATGGGAATGATTTATTGTATAAGCTCACGAAAGTAAATGACATAAAATTATTTAAACTAGCTACATACTTCTCTCTTATTCAGCATATAATTAATATTTTGTGACGTCATTGTTTTCCATAGAGATTAGCAAAAATATGGGGTCACAAATACTGCTGGAAAAATTTTGTGTGAATTCTTAAGCTCATTTGCTTGTAAAAATAGTAGATTTCTACATTTATGTCTTTGTTTAAAACAGTTCTTAAGAACTTCCCAAATATTTTAATTGGGTGCAGGTAATACTGTGGTAGGGCCAAGCTATTATGCTTTTGTTTAAAAAAGATTATCAGTGGTCTTTGGATCCTTGCCCCATTGACTTTTCCACTCCGTCCCATAAAAATATTTGTGGATGGGACGATAACACCTCTTTAATTTATCAAGACATAACGATCGATTGTAAAATTTTCACAAAAAAATACATGTATTTAGTCCTAAAAGTAGTTGCCCCTCTCAAGAAATGAAACTTTGGCCCGTGTTTGGAACACTTATACGGAGTTCAGTTTTTGGATTTGAACCATGGTTGAATTGTGTTCACATGTAAATTCAAATGAACATTCACTGGTGAATTTCTGCCTTCTTTCACCAGAGGTCGATCACTTCTCTTTGAATATTCTTAGCTCCAGTTGCATTTCACAACACTCTGATGCATTCATAATGATGTATTTTGGCATCTTTTGTGGCATATTTTATTGTTGGTTTTGTTGATTTTTTGCCCTTTATATTAGTGGGGGGGGGGGGGGGGGTTTCTTTTTGCTCCTGTTGCCGATTTTTTATAAGTGCACATATCTTTTTTAATAGTGACACATGGTGGACTAGTGGGCTGACCACAAAACAAGGGATCATCAAATGGCAGGGAGATGGACAAAGCAGCAACTATGGTGGAGCTTGGAAGATTTCCTCCAAGGAATATTTGGTTGATGATGCAATGGTGGTGTACAAATATATAGGTACTGTATGGTTCAGGATGTCATATTATTGAAGAGGATTCAGTTTGCCTTCATATAATGAATACATTATAATACAATATAATATTAATTATAATACCCTTACAATACATGTAATAAATATAAAGACAAAATTTGCAGTGATTTCATTGACTTTATAGCCTGTATCCGATTTGTGTTAAAAATGATAATTTGTCAAATGCCTTTATTATAGCTATTCCATCTACAGTCAGATTATATCTCATCTGTTGAATGAAAGCTCAGGTTATGTTCCGTTCCATATGTATTCTTCAAATATATATATATTTTAGATATCACATAGAAAAATTTATTTTTTATTTTCAGATAACCAATATGGTTGGGCCATAAGTGAAGAAGACACCAAATTGTCATTCATCTGTGAAATTAATCTCAACCAAGTCCACAGAATTTCTCAGGAGGCACGAGATTTTGGTATGATATTATAAAGTACCGACTGGTTCTCAAAGCATTCAGCTTTTGTACATTTAATATAATGTGCAGATATTCAAGTCAGTTTAAATACCTGGGATCAGCACTTTCTCTCAAAGCATAGTTGTACATTGAAAGTAACCACATTATACACCTATTAAAGCACCCGGTAGCTTGTCAAGATTTTGATACTTTTTTTTTTTTAGTTTTGTTTTTATATAAATCTGTGTAAGTTATTTTGAAGAGAAATTTGAATGCAAAACCCCCCAGTAAAATACAGACTTCATCTTTTATACCTCAAAGTTTTCGAATTGCAGATGACTGGTCCAGAAAGTTACTATTCATGTCATCTTTTGGCAGACATATTGATATTTGATGTTATTTTGTGCCTTGTTTTTTCAGATTACGGCCTGACAGTTGACAACCCAGCCTTGGCTCCAAGAGGTCCTACTTTCTTGGTAGAACCCGAGTCTACCGTTATTCTGGGCTCTACAGTGTTAATGTACTTTGACTGTGTCGCATCTGGCAACCCTGAGCCGAAATATGCATGGTATAAAATAGGCCGAAATGACCAAAAAGTGAAAATACAGCTTGGAGACCGGTACGATTAAGTTTCTTTGTGCTTGGTTAAATTGTTCTTCATCTTTTAAAATAATACCCAAATCAACGCATTCAAGACCAATCTTTGTATAACTGAATGTGCTAAATCTAAATCTCATGGAGACAGCTTAAATATTTGGATATTTGGGATACAAGTATGAGGCAAGGGGCTGAATTATAAGACAAAGAAATTATTAGATCTAATAAACTAGATCTAAATTTTGAAAGCCCCATAGAAAATATTTACAAATACAGAGGGAAGAATATATATAAAAAAAATAGGAAATATATGAAAGAAAAATTTGTGGTTCCACTGAGAATTGAACCCGGGACAGTGACACCGAATCGTTTCAAAGCCGATTGGCTTGGTGGTAAGAACGCTCTGCTTGTCTCGATGAGACGATGCGGTGTCACTGTCCCGGGTTCAATTCTCAGTGGAACCACACATATATTTCCTATTTTTCTTTAAAATATTCTTACCTCTGTATTTGTAAATATTTACTATGTGGCTTTCATAATTTGTCTAGATCTAGTGTGTTAGATAATTTCTTTGGATATATGGGAGTATCCTTCTTTACTGTCTCCTGTCATAGGGCATTGGTGAACAAGCACCAACCCCTTCTGTCCAGGGCCATCACAGCCAGTGAATTCCAAGTTTTGCAGACTGCCTTCATCTCAGTCTCCAGCCCTCTTCTCCATATTGTCTTGTTTCTTCCTCTTGATCTTTTACATAGAGGAATTCAGGGCAGGCTTTTCCTTGTGATGTTTCATGGTTGGTTCTCACTTGAGTGAATGTCCAAGCCACTTTCATTTCTAACTCTTTTGTTCATCTTTTATCTCTAGTGGTTAAATTCTTTTTCTTGAACATTTGTTTAAGAATGGATTTTTTTTAATCGACGCTTTTTTCACACTCCAAGTTTCAGAGCCATACAAGAGGACAGAGTTAACTACAAGTTTCTCTGTTGAGTTTCTCATTTATGGCTTCCCTAGGTCAAACTTTTGTCAGGGCAGTGAAAGCTTGATATGCTCTCTGTATCCTGACTTTAATGTCATCCTTTTCACTTTCTTCTCTACCAACCATACTTTCAAGATAACAGTCTTGACATCCTCCAACGCTGTTTGATGTTCTTTGGATAGGCTCTAAGTTAATGTTTTTTCAGTTGCGATGAATTTGAATAACTGGATTTGAGTTAAGCTTTCTCAACTATACTTGCTTCTAAGTATGGTTATAATATATATAATATATAAGTATATATATATACATATATTTATATATATATTTATTTTAATTAATTTATTTTTTACCTTCTGAGTATGTATGGTTATACCTAATCCATATATAAATATATATATGTTTTTTCTGGTTGTTTTTGCATTGTTTTTATACGTTTCAGAAGGGATGGCTCTGATACAAAATGTATGTTTTTGAATACGTTTGGGATGGATGGGAGGGATCTTATTCTTGAATTTTCAAAATTACATTGCTAGTATATCATGATCTTATCCTCACATCGTAAAAAAAAAAAAAAGAACATTTACTACGTTATACTAAAATACCTCAAAATTGTTACATTTTAGGTTCACCACCACAGCTGGCCGTCTCAATATACAGAATCCGTCCTCGAAGGATGAAGATAGTTATCAGTGCGAAGCTTTCAATGAGTTTGGCACTATCTTGAGCCGACCTGCAAGTGTTTCTTTTGGAAGTAAGGACGTTTGCTTGCTCCAAATAATTTGAACATTGTCTGACATCTTAGTGTATGGTATACTAAAATGTGTAATGGTTTGATTCTTTCATGCAGTCTATGCAGAGCATTATTATTATTTTGTGCCATGTAGGCCCTTTGTTCTTGATAAAAAAATTTTATTAAGCACAAATTCATAAAAAGTTTCCACTATAAAGGCAAAACAAAATTGTGAATTTTTGGGTCTAAACCCCTCGTCAGACAACAATATATAGTAAAATGAAAATAAAAACAATAGTTGTTACAATCAATCAAATATAATTTATAAACTAAAAACAAATAAAAAATAAATAAAAGGTATCAGTATCTAGATATAAATAAAGTGAAAAATGAAACCTAGCTTCTGTATGGCAAGGATGTGTTCACATATTTTAATCACAAAAGTTGTCATGAATGTTCTCTAAAAATCCCTATAATAAAATTATCAGTCTGATATTGACTGAAATGTTTAAAAAAAAAAAATAATGAAATGAAATGTGGAAAAATGTCCTAACACTTATGAAAATCCTTTATGATTTCACGAGACTGCAAATTATGCTTATTAAATCAGTGAAATGTAAGTGATTTCTTGTAAAACATTCCATTTTTGTTTTGCTTTCCTTAAAAACTCACAGGTCTTGGGAGTTTTTCCCCTGTGCAAGTAGGCAAGGTTACTGGTCCCGAGTACCATGGAGCTCAGCTGGAGTGTCCTGTCATCACTGGGACACCAGGTATGTTGAACTGCCTTGATTCTAAGTTTCTCTAGATATTGTAAAGCTGGCAACTATCATTTTATGTGGATTTGAGTTTACTGATTTTAATAACATTTCTGTTGTTGGATTTTTTGTTTTATGTTTTTTGTTGGGTTTTTTTTTTTTGTCTCAACATACATTTCGGTCCACTGTTGATGTTTTGATCAGTCACTGATGTTAGAGAACTTTTTTTTTCTTCTTTTTTATGGCCCTTATCATGAATAGACTAATTATTAAGGCTAAAAATATTTAAGTTCATTCAGTGCAAATGCAAACTCAAATCCCATGGACTCCATAAGCCCCTCCAAGAAATTTGTATTGCAAGGAAACCTATATTGAATTTTTTGCTCGGGTAATTAGTTTTGAACTTTCAGGGATTTGTCACAACTCAACAAGGAGCTACAGAAACATTCCAATACTACAGGTTTATCTTTGAAAATATGCTTATAGCTAGTAAAAGCATAATATTCGGCAATAGGCCTAATTAAAATTTGAGATTGTCTCCTTATTTCATGTCATGGTTAACTGCACACTGTGCGCAGAGTTTCATTCGGTTTTGTGAAGTAGATTAATATAATTGTGTGGGAGACTGAAACCAACGTTTGTGGAAAGGGCTTTACCATTGTTAAGCTATGCAGAATGATTACATATCAGTTTTCTTGTGATCAGCTGCCAGCATCCCTGATTTTTAGATAGGGCTTCACATTTTTGTTGTGTAAATTTTATAATTTAAAATACAATATTTTTGCTTCCCGCCACTTAACTTATCTACTGTCTTTTTACCTTTCACAGGAGTTGCCTATCAGTGGTATAAAAACAGTGCTGCCACTTTTATTCGCCCTAATGCCCAGACTCATACTTTTGTGTCATCCACGGGTAAACTGCTCTTCTCTGAACTTAATGAGGCTGACACCGGCACTTACTATTGCATGGCAACTCTTGTCAGCCTTGGCATGTCCAGGAATTATGTTGGATCCTCTCAGACTGAAAGCCGAACTAGTGTTGGCTTTCCTTTGGAGGTGCAAAAAAGCGGTATAGTATTTTACTTTTTTGTTCTTGCTTAAAATCTTTGTTTCCTCAGATAATTAGAAGCGAATTTGTTCAGTATCAGTGGTTTTGTGTCCATTCATGTGTTTTATGTCCATTATGCTAAAGAAAATTGGTTTTGTCATCCCTTATATTAGAGTCCATATCAAAAGACGAAAAACTACACTGATTGTTGTCGTTTGGCTATTTAAGAAGTATATCATGTTATGGATTGCTTTCGGTTCAGGCTCACATTATTTTGGTCTCTTATGTCAGAATTTGCTTAACATTTATTTCATGATATCTTCTTATTTCTGTTATGATGCTATTTTTTTGTCAAGATATAATCTCCTCTCACTCATAAAAGAATGCTTCTTTCTTTCTAACAAATAAATCATTATAGATTAAATTGATTTAATGAGAGAAAGGAAGAAAGAAATGCGTTAAGTATGTTCCGAAATCAACATTCCAAATTGATAGAAATTACTAGAAAAACAAAGCTGATGGTGGACTAAACCAGAAACAACTTGTTCTTTTGCTGTGCTTAGCTTGAGGGACATATAGTGAAAACTTCATTTTTTGTTTGTTTTTTCTCTCCCTTTTTTAAAAGTTCTCTTCTAAATGAAAACAGCATGCATTGGTTCGTGTCACTTTTTTTTCTTCACAGGTGGTAATGAGTACAACCCGGACATCCAAAAAGATTTTATCTTTGTCTATCCTCGTGTCCCAATGAAAGGTCAAACCATAAAGTTGGAGTGTTTTGCTTATGGAACGTGAGTTGATCCCGCCCCTCTCCCTTCCATCTTACCTTCCTTTCTTTTTTTTTCTTTCTTTAATAAATTTATTGCTCATTCCTGATTTGTCTAATTGAGAACACTCTTTCTTAAAATGTGTGAAGTCATCCTATTACATGGTGGCCATGATATTTTCTTAATTTTTCTTAGGGGTCCCCTCACATATGTATGGAGTAGGAAGAGAGGTTCATTTGATCCGAAACGCCATCAATTTAGAAGTGTCAATCGCATACTTATGATTCGGAATGTGGAAATGTCAGATGAGGACGTGTACACTTGTGATGTCAGCAGCAGCAAGACGAAGAGATCTGATACAGCTTCTCTGGATCTCAAAATCCAAGGTGAAACATTGACTGAATTTATATATTATAGGGTGGGGTCAGCCTTTTTCACCATTGAAATGTCTGATGTGTACTAGCATTTAGTTTAGCACATAGAAGGAGGGTGTCATCAGATAGTGATTTTCAGTTTTCAATGTATTGTTTTGTTGTTAGTGGTGTTTTCTATGAGTGTGTTTGTTTAGCTTCACTTGGACAACTGAGTGTTCTTCTAATTTTCCAAATAGTTAATGATTTTTGGTATAAAGTCATATACAGAAGAAACACCCCCCCCCCCCCTTACAATGGACTTCCGAACAACGACCACCTCCACACTTCGAACAAAAATGAATTGACAGATTGGTTTTGTGACATAAATCCACTCTGAACAAGGACCACCTCCACAAAACGGACAGCGACCACCCAAAACGGTCTCTACAACGACTACGTTCGACCTAGTCAATCAACATTCGTCATTGAAAAGCATGTGGCAGCCGTTAAACGTAGAATGCAATTGGTCCATGATGACGTATTTTGTATGGCCTCATTGGTTTATAAGATGAAGTTCTGTACACTCCGCCTTATAATAAGTCCGTCAGGTGGCAAAGGAAACGGACATTTAGACAGAGCAGGTTATAAAACGTACAAGCAAGAGGGGATAGGGGCGATAAAGTACATATGCATAATCTTTCATCACAGAACGGTACTGGAATATGTAGGCTACACTTAACGTTGCTCAATGGGGTGATCATTGGCCAGCGTTATGCAGGTGGATGGCTTTACTTCTTTGTTTACTACGGCAGGGCGGCGCCTGTGTTGGGATTTGGTTGACCAGATGACACAAGGTGTGATTTTATTGAGTCTGTTGTGAGACAATTTACAGTCATTGCCTTTGTGAGAAGCATGCTTTTATAACTGTTGACATTGAGACACAAATGACTTCACTACACAGAGGCTATGAATGAAATGGGATGGCCCTGTTGATGATAAAAATCCTGTCACATCGTCTTTGTATATTGCGGGTTCAAGGTCTGATCTTAAGGGCGGCAAATGAGAGGGATATTTTAAATAGAAGTAAAAATGTTTAATAAAAACAGCAGGTGATTGAGTGAAGAAGATAGATCATAAGATGGTGACAACAGTTTAAAAGACGGTGACTTCTGTATTGGTCTAACAATAACAAGAATGCCTAGCTGAAAAATCAGTGAAGCTATCACAGCTAAATTAATCGCTTGCCAACAATAGCCGTTCATTTACACAGAAAAGTTGAAAATGATTACATAAGTTGCTTCCCAATTGCTCAGACTGATTGACATAGTGTACGCTTAGCACCCACTTAGTATATCGGGTAGCTATTTTCTATACCACCAGGCCACACAATCATATGGGCTGTTTGGAAAGAGAGAGTGTGTGTGTGAGAGAGGGGAGAGAGAGAGGGGGGGGGGGGGGGGAGATACACAGAGAGACAGATTTTGGTAAAGCAGTTTTTAATTTTTTAACGACAGCCGCATACAGGCCAAGCACAATGTAAACAGCCTAGTTATCAGATGAAGGGGTCAATCTTAGGTCTATGACTCCTATTGCCATTTCCAGGTGCTGGTTTGGTTTTGTTTTGTTGGGGGGGGGGGGGGGGGTGTTTGAACCTTAAGCTAAGTTTAAAGACCCCAAGTTTTTCCTT
>JBCJKE010457030.1:0-14243 GCA_039654525.1 Melibe bucephala | reverse complement strand
TCTCTCTCTCTCTCTCTCTCTCTCTCTCTCTCTCTCTCTCTCTCTCTCTCTCTCTGTCTGTCTGTCTTTCTGTCTCTGTCTCTCTCTCGTTGTGTCTCTCTCTGTCTATGTCTCTGTCTCTCTCTATGTCTGTCTGTCTGACTGTCTCTCTCTGTGTCTCTCTCTACCCCTTCTCTCACATCATTCAAACATCTGCCGTCTATTCCTCTGTACAGATCACTTAATCTCTCTATATAGCTCAATCTATCTATATATGTATGTATGTATGTATGTATGTATGTATGTATGTGTGTGTGTATGTATGTATGTATGTATTTATTTATGTATGTATGTATGTATGTATGTTTGTATGTATGTATGTATTCATGCATGTATGTATGTATGTATGTATGTATGCATCTATCTATCTATTTATCTATCTATCTAATATCTATCTATTTATCTATCTAAATATCTATCTATCTATCTTTTATATCTCAATATCTATCAATCTATGTATCTATTTATGTATCGATCTTTCCATCTATCTATATATATCTATCTATCTATCTATCTATCTATCTATCCATCTATCTATCTATCTATACGTATATCTATCTATCTATATGTATAAATAATGTATAAATCTATCTACCAATCCATCTATCTATCTATCTATCTATCTATCTATCTATCTGTCTATCTTTCTAACTTTCTTTCTTTCTATCTATCTACCTATCTATCTTTCTATTTATCTGTCCATGTATCTATCCATATATCATTTCTTTTTCGCCTGTTGACAAGAAGAACATCCGATGTGCGTGTTCACTGCGCCTTACACCCACAGTCCACTTGGCCTGTGGAAGTGTTGCCTCTAATTTCAGTGTTTTAGCCTAATTTTTACATTTACATAAATATAATGTATTCTTTTTTGTCATATTGATGGACAAATGGTCACTGTCATTAACGACATCTACCTTTAAAAATACAATATAGAAACTAGCAGCTAAAACTTCATTCTTTTTGTAGAATGATTGGTGAAAGTGGAATTGGATCTACTGTTGTTATTAAATCCTTTCATTCTCATGCTTCTCCGGAGAATTCAATAAGGCATGACAAGCTCAACTCCTTTATCGTTCTTTCTATTCGCCAAGACGATATAAACTATAATATTACTTTCAACAAGAGAGCCATGTAAAAGAATACAGAAATTATACGATGGGGAGCAGACCTAAAAACATTGATGAGGTGAATGCATAATATGTACATTTCCGTACTAATTTTTGATTTGATAATTACATATTATATAATGAGTGGGGGTAGATCAGGCGAAATTTGCTTAAGAGATTAAGTGGGACCACCAGCTTTCAGAGTCACGCCTACTCAAAAGGATGTCATCATCATCACCCATCCTCCTATCAGGATATAGGCCACAGACAAGCGTCATCCACTTTCCCCTGTCCTGGGACATCTTTGCTAGCTACAACCATGTCTTTCCCGTTCTCTCCCTTGCTCTCTCCACACATCTCCTCCGTGTCTCTCTTGGCCTTCCCTTTCTTTGTGCACCCTATGGGTTCCACTGTAGAGCATGTCTTGTTGTACTGCTAGGTGGTTTCCGTAGTGTGCTGCCTGTCCATCTCCTTTTCAGTTTTCCTAACTGTTTGTCAATGATTGTTTGTTGGGTTCTTTTCCTCATTTCTTCATTTCTTATTTTGTCCTCTCATTTGATCTTTAAAATGTTTCTCATTCGTTGATAAAAGTTTGAATTTTGTTTATAGTGCTTTTTGGTGATTTTCCATGTTTTGCAACCATACATGATGACTGATTTTACATTTGAATTGAAGAGTCTGATCTTTGTTTTCACTGAAATTTTGTTTGTCTTCAACACCTTGTGTAATTGTGTAAATTCCAGTCTTGCTTTCCAATTTCTTGTTTTTATGTCAGCTTCTGTTCCATCCTTTTCCTCCATGATATTGCCTAAATACGTGAACTCCTTGACTTTTTCCTAATGGTGTATTTTCTAAAGTGATGTCATTGCTGGTTGTTTTCCCTGCCATCAGAATTTTAGATTTCCCAGAATGTATTTTCAGTCCTACTTTTTTGGAGACTTTGTTAAGGTGATCTGTCTTTTCTTGTATCTGTTCTTGGGTGTGTGATATCAATGCTATGTCATCAGCGAAGTGAAAGTCCTCATAGTGTTCCCTGTATTCCGTGTCTTCTTCCCCTAGTGGCTTTTATTATCCAGTCGATTGCCAGGAGAAAGAGGAAAGGTAAAAGAAAGCATACCTGTCTGACTCCTGTATGGATTTCAAATGTTTCAGATAGTTGACAATCATGGAACACTCGGCAATTTGTTCCTTCATATGATCTTTTTACCAGATTGACAAACTTACTTGGGGTTCAATAGTGGCGCATCTATTTCCACAATACCTCTCGGTCTATGCTGTCAAAAAGCTTTTCCAAAATCTATGAAATTGATGAGTACTGGTGGATTTCATTCTTCAGATTGGTCCACTATGTTCCTCGATGTAGCCATTCGATCTGTGCATCATCTGTTCTTTCTGAATCCAGCAGTGTGTCCTTCTCTGTCAAAAATCGATTTACATTTATGACCTTCACTGGTATTGCCGGTTTACTTTGTTTTCCTGAAAGGGTCTTGGTAATTGGGTGTACTATTCGCATGTGGTTATCTGCCTTTAAATCATTTATTTCCTGCACTTTATCTAAGGACTCTTTTGATACCAATCTTTGTTTTTGTATGATTTTGACCGGAGTTCTTCCTTGCAAGCTGTTTCAAATGTCTCTTTGACTTTGTTCCAATGTTCTTCAATATATGTTCCCTCTAAGTCTTCTAGGAGTTGATATCTGTTTTTCAATGCTAACTGAAATTCCTTTTTCTTTTGGCTGTCTTGAAGGAGATTGACTCGGAATTTCAGCCTCTGGTTGTCATTTAGTGGCTTGCACTTTCTTAGTTTCAGTTTGACGATTGCTAAGAGAAGGTGATGGTCAGAAGCTACATCTGCTCCTCTCATTATTCTCACATCTCTGAGTGAGCGTCGAAATTTGCTACACCAATGTGGTCGATCTGGTTTTCAGTTTTTCCGTCTGGTGACACCCATGTGGCCTTGTGAATCAACTTGTGCGAGAATAGTGTGCCTCCTATCACAATGCTGTTGTTGGCACAAAAGCCAATGAATCTTTCACCATTTTCATTTGTCTCTCCTAGTCCATGCCTTCCCATCACATGTTCAAAACTGTTACTTCTTGCTGTGGCATTCATGTCAGCCATCACGATTTTCACTTCTTTGCTAGGAAGTTGATCTATTATATCCTGTAGTCTATTGTAGAAGTCGTCTTTGTCTTCGTCTGTTGTTTCATTTGTTGGGGCATAGACTTATATTATGTTCATGTTAATTTGGGTTTTCCTTGTCGTGAAGGAGGCCGAAAGTATCCTTGGTCCATGTGCCTCCCATCCTCTGAGTGTTTTCTGAGCTATCTTGTTCAAAATCATTCCTACTCCATCTTGGTGTTTTCCAGTTTCATGTCCTGAATAAATCATCATTTCACCTGTTCTAAACGTTGTCCGTTTGGGCTCCAGTGGGTTTCGCTGATTCCTAGTATGTCTAGGCGATATTTCTGCATTCCGTGTATCACTTGCAGTCTTTCCAGTCTCAAAAAGGGTCCTAACATTCCACCAGCCAATTCGGAGATCCTTGTTTGAAGATGAAGACATCCACTCACCGGTTTCCTTTCGGCTTTTGACTGTTGGGCACCATGCTATCCTTCTCAGGAACTCCTTCTCCCAAGACATGAGTGTTATGTGTTCTCCTTGTCTGCGTTTTTGTAACATGCTTTTTTCTGGGATAGAAGTGTTAGCCCTATGCCCAACCCCTTAACTTGGAGGGCCAGGACTTTTCTCAGAGATTCACTGCTAGATAGGTTGTTATCCCGAACTCTTGAGTCCTATCTACCCATGGTTTGAAATCAGAGTTTTCCTTCTCCTAGACAGGCTGCCCTACTAGGCTGACGAGTTCTACCCGAGGAGAGGTTATTAAGGCGCCTCGATTCACCTGCTAGTCAATTCACCAGGCATATGAAGTACTTTTAAGGGCTGAATTCCCATTTCCAGCCCCACCTCATCCTCTATGACTATCGTCAGTTTTGTCCACGACTGCTTATTCATTATTCGCTGCTAGCCTTTATATCTAAAAGCCATTCCCTTATCCGCAACCTGAGGACGCGCCTGGTAGCAACATGATGTAATATGTACAAATTACAGACAGCTCGTCAGCACATATTTTCAAAATGTTGTCTTTTAAACCAATATGCCCAGACGCCTTTCTCTCAACTATCAAAATCACATTCTTGGAATCATCATCGGTGAACATTATCTCGCTACTTGAATTCTTAAGTTAAGCACCTCCCGGCCCCCTCAAGTTCAGTTGTGTGAACAAATAGAACAATGACTCAGTTCATCAACATCGAAATTGCTTTGTTATTAAGATTATATGGAAACATAGAAGTTATTGAAATTTGCATTAGACAGCCAATTCAGATTATCCTCCCAATAAAAATGTCAAACAGCAATGGTAGAAAAAACAACACAACATAACAACAACAGAAAACCAACCCAAAAAACGACATGAAACAAAAGAATTTCATTAATCGATTCAAAAAATCCACACGAAAAATGCTTCTAATATCAATATATTCCAAGGGAAACGTCATCATGACAAATATTTTAATGAAGGGGGCATTATATTAATGACAAAATATTAGAAGAAGGACAGACTTTGCTTGCTGAGAAATAAAAAGACGCGGTGTATTTGAGGAGACGAATTGGGTAATAGAATGGATTAAAAAGAATGTAAACATGTCTTTATTGCCATTTGGTTTTGTTTGGCTTTTTATTTTTCTTATTTTGTATTGTTGTTATTGTTATTGTCGACGTTGTTGTTGTCATTATTATTGTTTTGCTCTCAGGAATAGGATACGATGTTTACTTTGTTATTCGAGTATAAGCACGATTACATGGATTCGATCTTAAGAATACAAATCATTCCCTAACTTTACCTCTCCTTTTGTAAAGAAAACAAATATTTTATCTAGAAATTACATCAAAATTGAACCAAAAAAGCAAAAGGGCCGTAATATAATCAAATCCTTTTTTGGGTTGATCTTCAATACGGTTGATCTTCAATATAATTTTATAAATTATAATGTAAGAGACCTCATGAACCTTCTCTTTAAGTTTCTACGAATGCCTTCTTTGGGTGTGATTAAAATTTCCCTCGATTTTCTCAATACTGACTTGACTCAAATGCTTTTCGTGTCCGAATCGTCAGAAGAGGATGCCTCAGCAACCTTCACGATATTTGTTGACATGGATCTCCAGTGCTTTCGATCTTGTACTAGCGATCTTAGATGATTTAAATCGCTCTTCGACTTTAGAGATATGTTGGAGTTGAGATAAGACAGTTCTTTGTTTAGTATTATTAAAAGATTAAGTTAATGGCGTAAGTTAATGGTCTTCCTATGAATTGATTGCCAAATTTTATGAAATATAGCTCCATAGATTTGTTGGACGGTATGTCTTGGTGTCGTCATAGGATCTGTCCGAATAATTTCCAGCGGCTTTCAACTATGAATGTGGAAATGGGCTTTTCTTTACATTTGTTGTAGAGGGACGTGTTTGAAATTTTGACAGGGTAGTAAATGTTGAGCACTTTCTTGATCTGTTTCCTATGAAAGGCATCTTACTTTTTCAATTCTGTCTGGGTAAGGGCCATGTCCGCAGTTGTACGTAAGGATCGATTTTACAAGTGCTCTATGCAATTTTATTTTGGTGTTTCTTTTTATTTTATCTTTCTTTATCCATACATTTTTTCAGTTTGGATATATGTTTTCGTCTTTCAATGTCTTCAACGTCCCCAGTCAGGGATCCAACTTTTTTCATGGTTTTCTAGGCTGTTTCTGCTCTGTTAATTGATGTATATTCTGTTTTCTCAACATTGACCGTTAATTGGTATTTTTCTAGGATGTTCATCTACATCTGTATATTCAGTCCCGTCAAAGTCTATGTCGTCAGCGTATGCTATTTCTCTTGGTAAGTGTTTTTCGATGGGAGACTTTGTGATAGCTGTGACATTTCCTACCTCTTTGAGAGCATTCTCAATATAAACCGTAAACAGCACTGGGCTGAGGCCGTTTCCTTGGGATGTGCCAACTGTGCATGTGAATGGAGAATGGATATCGACTTTATCTATCTTAGTATCCAGCACGGTGTTGCTAAGAAGGAATTGGACAAACCTCAGTTCGTCTCCATCTATGATTTCTCGAAGAATATTCAGGAGCTTGTGTCAAAAGCAGCAGACATATATATCTATTCCCGTAATTTTCGAGGTGATATTTCCACGGCTTGCTTTTGCTGAGAGCCATTTGTGTGCTCCTGTCTGGTCAGAATCCGCTTTTGGCTGGTGAAAGATACTTTTCGATTTCTGGTCTTATTCTATTTAACGTTACTATGGGCAGTGCTTTTCTCAATGTGTTGAGGAGTGTTATCGGTCTTAGACTAGTGAGTGACTTTTGGCTTACTACCAGTATTCTCAATAGTGTTAAATTTAATTGCAAGTCCGTTGGGTTTATTAAGGCCCATTAATTGATACTCGTGTATATTTCACTCTATTATTAATATTAAAGATCTATTAAAAATACCAAACCTTAATCATTACCGATACAGTTATAAATACATTTTATTAAAGCCTTAAGATATGGCTATGCAGTCTACAATGTACTTCTAGGGTTTGAATAGACAATTAACTTTCATCTCATTTTATACAGTGCTTTATTTGACATTACCATTCTCAGGAAATAAAAAGCTAATCCCGAGACCCAAAGAAATGTGCGACTAAAGTAATAAGCACCTACAATGCTAATGCTGTCCTAAACCTTAAAAGAAAGAAAATGTCACAAAATAAGGATAAGATCACTGAAAGTAGGAAGTCAAGATCAAGAGCTAGATACACTAGTACAGGATAAGTAATACAAGCACAGATGGAGGGATGCACAAAGCTCTACGACGTTTAAAAGGAAAACAATGAGAAAACCCAACAATGGAAAACAGCAGGATCAAAATAATAATAAACTCAAATGAAGTCTTGGAAATAGCATCGTAATATTTTGAAATCTAATTCAGAGACAACAACAGCATAGATATCGACAGTTTCATACTGAATAAACAATAAACCAGGATATAAATAATATAATATATATTTTTCGGACTTTAAGGCATTGGAGTTTTAACCAGTCAGGCTAAGCTGCCAAACCAGCGAACCAACCATGCTCAAATTTTAACAATCCATTAAGATTTTGTCTCTCTGTGTTTCGGCCAAGTAAAATTTGGATTATGATTTTCTTTCAATAAACACTATATTCTTTTTTCCGTTATTCTCTCTGAAATCATTTCACGACTACCGATGCCATAATACTTCCCTTTTACTTTCACCTTCACATTCTAGGCTTTCCGTCCGTCATTAGTCGAGTAGATCTAGAGACCGTTTTAATGATGATTCATCTCAATCAGTTCAATGTGAAAGTTTAGATCGATTTAGATGTAATATAGATCTTCGACGTCTAGATTGGGGATCTAAATATCTAATCTGGATCTAATCTGGATCAATTTAGATCTAGAGATCTAATTGAACTGACTGAAGATCTAAACTAGACCTACTAAAATCTAGATATCTAGATCTTTATCCTTCTTGATCTTATTTAGATTTTGATCTAGAATCTAGATCTCTAGATATCCAGATCTAGAGCTCTATGTATTTTAGATCTTGAAATCTAGATGTATCTGCGAAATCTAATATAATAACGATATTAGATTCGAAATCTAGATCTAGATCTAGATACACCTAGCCAATTCAGCCAATTATTTCCAGCCGAAGGAGAAGTGCTTTGTATCTCTACCGGTGTGTAATTTAAAGCTGACTTTGTTCTTGGAAAAAAAGGGATTGATTTGCGTATTGGGTATCGCATCAATCTTCTGATCCGATGGCTGTGGATCGATCCTCGCATATTGCATCCTTTTTTAACATTTAAATATATCCCCACACATAAGTATGACATTACATTTGATTTCATTGCCGAATTTTTGAGTCCTTATTTTTAAGGAAGATTGGAAAAAGATCTAGACCCTAGATCTTGATCTCAATCACAATGTTGGTTCCCGTGCAACGAACGGGGGTTCATGCTTGTAAATAACATGTATTATAATATAATTCGCCTTCTAAAGATCACACTTGCATCGCTTCGGTCTTTGGTTATCTCCTTGTCCTTGGTCTGTGTGGCCTGAGCATTAAAATTTATATCCGGCACCCCAGCGTTTGGCCACAGAAGGGACATTCCTTCTTTTTCGTTACGACAATGATGGTGATGATGATGAGGATGATGATGATGATGATGATAACGATGACGATGATGAAGAAGATGATGAGGATGAAGAGGATGACGATGAAGATGAAGATGACTATAGGGTTATTTTGTAGTTCAGTGTTATGTCATATAGGAGCTAATACTATTTCATATTTTTGTTAACTTTTTGTCATTTGTGTTTTATTTGCAGAATGTTTCATCATTTGTCGAGATCTAAAGATGATTAAAATCTAATATGAAATAAGGCAAATAAGTGCTGTGCTTTTAATGACGAAGACGACGATGACGACGATGGCGACGACGACGACGATGATGATGATGATGATGATGATGATGATGATGATGATGATGATGTGCTGATAATGATGATGATGATGAGGATGATGATGATGAGGATGATGATGCTGGTGATGGTGATGGTGATGATGATGATGATGATGATGATGATGATGATGATGATGATGATGATGATGGTAATTATGATCCAAGATGTAGATACAAAGGGTCTATAACATTATGTTCGCATGCTTAAATGCGTCTATAATTGTATAATCTAGACAACAATACAAAACATAGTTAAAATGGATATTTAAATAATACAGTAATCTCCGCAACCCTGTAAACCATGGCTGTAGACGGTCTATAATATTATAATCGAATCAACAGTAAAAACCATAGCCAACTTAGATGTATAATATTGTAATCCACGCAGTACTACATATCATGACTAAACTTTGTCTATATCAATATAATCTCAAAATCACAACTCAGCATAGCTAGAATTGATCTATGATCAATACATACATTGTAGTCCATGCAACATTAGATATCATGACTGAAATTGGTCTATGGTATGACAAACTAGACAACATTAGAAATACCGTGTTATACAGGCATATAAAGTTATGATCTAGACACCACCAGTAAACACCGTTTAACAGATAACATTATATCCCGATGAGTCTAGAGACCACCTTACTTTATTTTACCTTACCGTTCCAGCGTATCCATTGGATCCCCTTTGGACGTTGCTGCCCAGACACACGATCTGCACTCTTTCCTATTCAACGCAGCTCGTCGCGCCCCCGTCATGTTCTTGTTCCTCAGCCTTTCCCTCTAGGATGTTGCGTTCTAAACTATCATGCCTTTTGATATGACCGAAAAATGTTATTTTTTATTTTTTGATACAATTTAATAGGGTGTTATATTTCGCATTGACGATCTTTCTGATTGTTTTATCTTTTTATTTTCAGTTTCCTGGATATGTTTAGAAGTTTTCAGTGGTAATTCATTTCTAAGGCGTTGATCTTATCAGTATCAGTCTGATGGAGTGTCCATGCTTCACATCCGTAATGCGCATTGGGAAAATGTATGCTTTCAGTATTCTTGCTTTGGTCATTATTCCTAGGCCTCTCCATAAATTTGCTCATTTTATTCCTCTTTTGTTTTGCTATTGCTAATCTTTTTCTGATTTCTCTTTTTGAATTTCTATCCTCATACAATGTGGCCCGAAGGTATTCGAAACCATTTACATTCTCTATGGTTTCGTTCTCGATGACGATGTTGCTCTTAGTTTTGCATTTATCAGTGACCATTGTTTGTGTCTTCTTAAAAAAAATCCTTTATTCACTCCAGGGGAGAATGCGTTTTAGGGTCTATCCCGAAGGAAGACGGGATAGACCCAGGCGTCAGCCACAGTGCAGCGCCGCCAGGGAGGGCAATAGGGGTGGATTTTCTTGCCTAAGATGCCGAAGCCGGGCTCGAACCCGTGATATCACGGATTACAGTGCAATGCCTTAACCACTCTGCCACCGGGCTCCCTAATGTTAATGTTAATCTTAATCTTAAGCAATAGGTTTTTGTCTTCACTGTGTCTTTTTATAGTTTGTACGAGATTCCTTAGTCTTTCTGTTGTTGTAGAGAGGAGGGCGGTGTCGCTAGCACATCTTAAATAATTTATTTTGTAACTATTAATTTATGATGAACTCATCGAAATGTTTATTCCTGCAATCTTCTTCTACATTTCTCTTTATGCTTTCTATGTATATACGGAACAGAAGGGTGGACACAATTCAGCGTTGTCTTACTCCCTACCTACTTTAATTGATTCTATTGTGGTACTTTCTAATTGTATCCTCACCACAAAGGGTAACGTAATATCTCGTTTATAGTCTAGACAACACCAGTAAACATATTCAAACAAGTAGACAACACCAGAAAACATATTCTAACAAGTAACATAACATCTCGCATAGTCAAGACAACACAAGTAAACATATTCTAACAAGTAGACAACACCAGTAAGCATATTCTAACAAGTAACATAACATCTCGCATAGTCGAGACAACACAAGTAAACATATTCTAACAAGTAACGTAACATCTCGTATAGTCTAGGCAACACCAGTAAACATATTCTTACATGTAACGTAACAACTCCAGTTTAGTCTAGACAACATAAAAAGTTCAATTTAACTATAACAATGTAATATATATAACTTTAAATGTCAAGGCAAAATTGATCTTTTGTTATAGTTAAAACAAAAATGGTAATCAGTGATACAATACGTTTATATCATTCTAGACAACAGCAAAGAATATTTATTAATCTGCCTCTACAACTGAATTTATTAGTTCTATAATAGAAAATCTATAGGAATTAGATCTAATTTAATCTGGACAAAAATGAAGAACATCACTAAAAATGGTATCAGTTCCAGGAGCAATATGTATGTTCCTGAAGCTCGGAAAAAATTAATGATCTTAACGCACTTCGAAGTAAGAACAGAGTTTACTACTGATCTTTTAAAGATATCTAAATTCGTAGGGTGTTGACAACACAGCTCGCACTCATCGTTTGTAGCCGGTTTCTGTATACATGCACAGATTGTCGTTAATGCAAATGTGCTATTCTTCTTAATCGTATCTCCAGCAAGTGCATCAGACATAAAATCTGGACCGAAAGTACAGTGGCTGGAAGATTTTCTTTGAATAGTTTTAGTGTCACCAGCTTCTATCGGTGTGGCATTCTTTCTCATTTGGATGTTTAGACCGTCGCTTGGAAACTTACCGAGACTGAAGAATTGAAGGGCTGTGTTGACGGCGCTGAGGGTATGTAGCAGGCGCAATAAGTCGTCTTTGTCAAGGTGAGCGTTGGAATTAGTGTTCACTTCAAATGCGTACATGTCACTGACGAAACCGCTAAGACGAAAAGGATATGCTCGTTTAGTATTTCTTTGATTCTCATCCACGTCCAAACTTTCACTTTCAAATCCGCTCTCTTTATAGGCACATGTAAAAAATGAGGGTAGATGGTGTACCTGCTGTCTTGTTAGTGGCAATCCTCCGTTGTCGACTGCCATTCGAATCTTGCTTCTGTACACACAACGCCCGTCTGAGGACAATGTAATGCCAGGCGAGCACTGTTCAACGCGACAGGGCATTTGCTTCAAATCTACTCCAACCGTTTTGTTGAAGGCACAGACCGTCTTTTTCCAGGTGCCCAACTTGTAAAGATGTGATTTCGACGATTCAACAATGATGTCATCATTCGATACTTTAACAAGAACAGAAAATTTAGGCGCTCTGGCCCAAGAGGGATGTGTCCATGGCAGACGAATGGGACTACCCGCCTCTTCGTTACAACGAAAACAGTAGATATTATCGTAAACGATTGCAGGAGAATATTCTGGCAAAACTATATATGACAGGAAAGTAGTGCACGCTTTGAGTGTCACTCTATCTTTTTGTAGGTAAGAATCTGGGCATTTGTTTCGGGAATTATGGAAGCAAGAAACTGTAATTAATGGGTCCTTGATAGACGAGGGGATTGAGTACACCACTCTATCACGACGAACTTTTGCCTTTTGTATAAAATCGTACATATTTCGATATGTCACATCAGAATACGCGTTTAGGTATACATCCCAAACAACTGGAATTGATTCGTTCAGAGAGTAGCAAGAAAAAATTGTCCAATTTGTGAATGTGACACCGTTATAAAGATCAATAACAGGGCGGTCATCGAATATCTCTTGAAAACGATGTATTTTATTAAACAATTCCGCAGTAGGCTGAAATGTGGTGGAGGAAAAAGAATATAAAGAAACAATTGATGAGGTTGATGTAGACATAGCTTGATGTCCAACCTTCGTAAGGGCTGTTTGGTCTGTCGTGGATGTTCTATCACAAGCCTCAATCATAAAAACTGCATACACACTTGAACACATAACAGATCGATCTAAAAGATGGCTAAATTTATCGGTTGCGTTAAAAAGGCCCGGACAAGCCTCTTTGAAATCCTCGCAACAGGTTCTAAACACTCGACACCTTGGTTGACACGAGCAGATGAGTTCCTCCTCCCCGCAACGGTTTTGACAAGACAAGAAGTGTCGATGTTCCAGATCAGGAGGATATTTCTCCAAAATATTGCCGCTCGTCGTGGTAGAAAGTATGAAGACAGGCACGATGATAATTGTGATGAATGTTTTCATTGTCTTTATATAAACATGCGCATCAAGACTGCAAGCTAATAAGCGAAAGATGACCGTTCTTGCCAGTAACACAAATTTCAGGAATGGGAAGTCACAATGAGAGCAATAGTTTTTATTATGGCTTCAAGCAATGATTTATACTTTGACGTTTTTCTCGTCCTCCTGTTGATTAAAATGATCATGCGTTCGTAACATATGGAATCAATTACCACTACCATACAGAAAACATAGAGACATGAGTCTACAATGTATCATAGTTTATTGACCCTGCCAAACAAGATATCCGAGCAATTAATCTTTTGCTGGCATGTCGACTCATCGTCTAGCCACACACAAATGGATTATTTGTTGATGCATACTATGTACGGAGCTATATGTATATCCATACTGTTTTAGCTTTGATATAAAAGGCAATGAATGTGTACACTGAGGAACGAGTTGATGGGTGGGGGGGGGGGGGGAGCCAAAACTTTCAAATGCTCTCCGTCCCCTGACCTGACCAGACCAGAGCATTCAAAAAGCAGGCTTGCACTCTGGTTTCGGCACTTGAAATTTACTATCGAAAAAATTCAGAAAGTGCAAAACACGATAGCAAGACTGATTACTTGTTCGAAATGACGCGTCCACATTACCCATGTTTCGAAATCACTGGTCGCCAGTGCAGATGCGACTAAGGTTCAAGATGACTTTGGTTTTCTGATGTCTGAATGGTACAGCTCCTGAATACCTGCAATCTCTAGTCAAAGAATAAAGGCCATCTCGAGCCCTCCGCTCAACTGTACAGATACTGATTGAGGCAAAACCTTGTAAAACGTCCTTCTCTTCCCGTGCTTTTCGCTTTGCAGCATAGTACCATCGGTCAGTCTGGTACGCCTTATCATTAAAAGTCAGGAAATGTTCTAATTTTCAAACCTTTAGGACATATCTTAAAGCCGAACTTATTAATCTAGACACCTTTACATTTTCCAGACACGACATATATTTAGCTTCATTTTCGTGTGTATCTATGTGAGTTATTGTATCATGCGTATTAATTATTAATTTAATGGCGATGTTGCATGTTCTTAATGTTGCTGTTGTCGCTTTTGTTGTTGCTATTTTTTATGAGAGTGTAAATGTAACATTGCCGGTTCTCACGGTGAGGGTAGAGATGGTGTAGAGTTATGACAAGCGTTGATGAGTGCAGCTAAATTGCGCCTCACGATTTAGGGCCTTTGTGTAGTCAACATCGGCCAGTAATCGCAAATGTTACCCTATTATGGTCAAGTTGAGAGACAAAACAATTGGAGTTGTTTAGAAGACGAGAGGGGAGCTATTGTCATATTGGTTGGTTCGTTA
>JBCJKE010456919.1:0-14252 GCA_039654525.1 Melibe bucephala | reverse complement strand
AGAGAAAAAGAGAGAGAGAGAGAGAGAGAGAGAGAGAGAGAGAGAGAGGGAGGGGGGACAGAGACATAGAGACAGACAGACACAGACGACAGAAACCAGACAGAGATGAAGAGAACATGAGAGAATGAAGTAGAGGACAAGAAAGAGCGAGAGTAGACACATACAGAGAGACAGACAGAAGAAAAAATGAAAGGAGAGAGTGAGAAAAAGAATTTCTCTATTTTTCTGTCTCTTTCTCTCTCTCTCTCTCTCTCTCTCTCTCTCTCTCTCTCTCTCTCTCTCTCACCTTAATACATGTCCAGACAAATATTACTTGGATCAAGTGTTTGAATGCATCTTAATATAGAAGGGCCTACAAATACTAACATAAATGTATATACACATTTATGACAAAACTAAAGATGTAGTAATAATAATACTGGAGATATCACCGCCACAACTACTACTGATAACAATAACAATGATGACAACGATAACAACAACATTAACAAAATATTATTAATAATAATAATAATAATAATAATAATAATAATAATAACGATGATGATGATATGATGATGATGATGATGATGATGATGATGATGAAGATGATGATAAAAACATAAATAAAAAAATAAAATACCACTCTATTAATCCCCGAAGGGAAATTATCTTTTGGTTTTTAACCGAAAACTGAGAATCAGCCGCAAGAGCAGTGCCGCAAATGTAGGCAATTTGTGTTAAAAACCTTGCCCAAGGGTTAAATCACAGTGTCCCCAACGGGGCTGATGATGATGATGATAATAATAAAGGTAAAACACGTAATAACAATGATAAGAACAATAATAATTGTAATAATACAAAAATTGGTATAACGCATATCTATAAATAAATATTTACGTCCTAAGCACTTCAATTTCCGAATTAATTGAGCTTTTCCAGGTAGCTTTTAAATGCAGTAAAAATGACAACATTCATAATATTTGCTATCACTTTGTAATTTTTCTGTTATATGATTTTCTGAATGTTTTCATAACACTAAGATTTAATTTTGCTCTTGCTAATATATTTGCTCTTTCATGTAAAATTTCACATGACCAGCTTAATACTTTAAACATTGCCCTCTTACAGCCAGTGGTAATACTGCTAATAAAGACTTTGTCCTACAGTTTTACAATGATTGTCATCACTGATTGTTACATTAATAATAAATGCAAATGTTACAATGATCATTGACTAAAGCCTAAACATAATAACAAATGAAAGATCTTATGCAAAATGTAACAATTATCATTTTTATGCTAAAAAAAATTTTAACACACGAAATCCAGCAAAATTGTACAATGATAATTTTTATGTTTAAATATTCTGACATTGGAAGATTTCATGCAAAATTTCAGAACAATCACTTGAACGCTTAAACATTATAATATAACAAAAATAATATAACTTTGCAGTGCTCAATTTCACATTTAAATAGAGAGCCACCCATTGCAAGTGTACTGCCAGTTATCCAGCACATGCCGTCCCCAACAAAAATGTCGGATAAGCGAACATGTCTGATAAGAGAATTAGACTCAGGGACCTTGTGAATTATGATATATATATATGTAATTTGAAAATAAAAGGCCTCAGAAAAGTACCACAATACATGCACTATGCGAATGTATTTGTACTTTTATCATCATTAGCACTACTAATTCCAGCTCTGTCAAGCGGCAAAAGGGTTAGAAAGAAGGCTGCCTCATGAAGTGTCTTAGTGCTGCATTGAGCAGCATTTAAATACTCAGCATACCCATTCTACACAGAGATGACCATGATTTATTACCTGACTTGAAATGTTACAGCCCATATGCCAACTACATCATCACCCTAAACACTAATGTCTTCCACTATACGGGTTGCCTCACGTCAAGGCCCAGTTGAACTTGATGTAATGCCGTCCTCTGCACTGACAAGAGCCATTTCAATGTTTCTCAATCAGATGGCTAAAGAGCCGCTTCAATATTTCACAGTCAGACGGCTGAGCCATTCCAAAGTTTCTCATTCAGATGACTAAGTGAAAATCAAGAGATGACCATGTGTTGTGAAAGTTCAACCATTTGCTGGTGTCAGTGTCATGTTTTGGAGTGATATGTGTCCAGAGAAAACCCAAACTCATAATTCATGGAAACTTAATGGTGACAAATTGATGTGAAATTCCTCATCTCCTATCACCCAAGCAATGGAACAGAGTGCAACGCTTCCAGTCTTCCCGTAAGACTATGATGGACATCAAACAAGAGCCATTCACAGAGAATAACTCAAACAAGATTTTATCAAACCTGTCATCAAATGAACATTTGTGGAATATCTTATGTCGTCACTTCAAAATGAAGAAGCATCACACACAAAGAAGCATCACAAAGGTCAGGAACTTAAGAAAACATTTGCTGATGAAAGGAGAAATATATGAGCTTCAAGAGATGACATGATTTACATGTTGTGAATACCAATGAGGATAATTTGTGTTTTTTTTCACAGTTTTACACAGGGTTTAATTTTTTTAAAAGTACAGTCGGCTGCTTGTTATTTGACACATGCCGTCCCCCCAAAAAATGTCAGATAAGCGTACAAGTCTGATGAGTGAATTTGACTCAGGGTAGACCTTGTGAATTATGATATATACGTAATTTGAAAAGAAAAGAAGGCCTCAGAAAAGTACCACATTACATGCATTATGCGCATATCATGCATTATGCGCATGTACTTGTATTTTTATCATCATTAGCACTACTAATTCCAGCTCTGTCAAGCGGCAAAAGGGTTAGAAAGAAGACAGCCTCATGAAGATGACAGCTTAACGAAGAGCTTTGAAGTGACTTAGTACTGCGCTGAACAGCATTTGAATACTTAGCATAACCTTTTGACAGAGATGACGATGATTTAATTACCTGTTCTGAAATTTTACAGGCCATATGCGAACTACATCACCATCCTAAACACAGTTATCTTCCATTAGACGGGTTGCCTCATATCAAGGACCATGTTGACCCCGATGTAATGCTGCCCTCTGCACCGACAAGAGCCATTTCAATGTTTCACAGTCAGGCAGCTAAGTGAAAATCAAGAGATGACCATATGTTGTAAAAGTTTCAACTCTTTGCTGATGGCATTGTCTTCCAGTAAGACTATGGTGGTCGTCAGACAACAGCCATTCACAGAAAATAACTCAAGCAATAGGATTTTATCATACCTGTCACCAAATGAACATGCAGGGAAATCTTATGTCGTCCCTTAAAAATGAAGAAGCATCACAAGTGGCATGGAACATAAAAAAACATTTGCTGATGAAAGGAGAAATATATGAGTTTCAAGAGATGACATGATATACATGTTGAGAAAGCTAATTATGATGATAATTTGGGTTTTTTCACATTTTTACAAGGGGTTTAATTTTTTAAAAGTACAGTCGACTGCCCGTTATCAGACAGAAGCCGTCACAAACAAAAATGTTGGAAAAGCGAATATGTCCGATAAGCGAATTTGACTCAATGTAGACCTAATGAATTGTGATATACGTAATTTGAAAATAAAAGAAGGCCTCGGAAAGGTACCACAATACATGCATTATGGGAGTGTACTTGTACTTTTATCATCATTAGCACTACTAATTCCAGCTCTGCCAAATGGCAAAAGAGTTGGAAAGTTGACAGCCTCATGAAGATGACAGCTAAATGAAGAGCCTTGAAGTGACATAGTGCTCTTAATTAAACGGTCTCCCTGGTGAAACTGAGGCCACCTGAGAGGAAGCATGCCTTAAAATATCAGCTATTGTTGATCTGCCGACATCCAGGTTAAATTGGGCCTTTGCAAATTCAATTAATCCTTGTGTTATTTATGGACGCATTAATTTTTCTTCAACAATGCTCTTTCGAACGTTAACTGGGATGCCAACTGTTTTTGTCTTTGCTGGCCTCTCCATTGTTGCAATGTTTTGGTTTCCAATAGATTTCTAATTGCAGTGTAGTAGACAAGATGAGGGCAAAGAGAAAACATTGTATCCATATTCCGGTTTTATACCCCACAGCTTTACAATGGTTACTTAATTGAACACCCATGCACATACTGGTCACTTCAACACCCATGCACACAATGGTTGTTGAATGCTTTTTCTCAAGGCTTTTCAAATCATAACAATGGAACAATATGGCACCTTTATGATAAGCTTGTCATACACCTGCTGACATGACATGGTATTCAGCTCATGTCCATCAGCATGACGTCTGTTGATTGTCTATCCTTTGTCCTGCAGTTGATTTGATGGACGTGCAGGTGACAAGTGTGCAATGCATAATGGAAGGAATGATCTAGGGGTGAAGTGTGGCTGATTTAATAGCAATATGATCAACGACTTTACATTGCATTACGCAAGGAATGATCAAGGTGAGAAGTGTGGCTCGTTTAACATTTCAATGAAGTGTGTCGGATAAATGAACCATTTTAACAAGAAAAAATAACATTGGTCTCCAGCAATCAGTATCGGAGTTGGATAACTGGATATTTTTATCCAACAATAGACTCATATAAGCAAATCTTTTTGTTTCCGACCAATATGTATGATCTATAGAAAATGCCTAGCATTATTTTTGTGGCTTGAGTAAAACAAACATTCGGAGACATGTTTCCAAAAGTCTGCATCAATGTGCTAGGCCAACCAATCAGAGGATGGGTCACATGATCAGCGTACTTGGAGATGGCCCCTAAGGGGACCAATTAGACGACAAGATGCAACAGTGGGTGATCATTAGTATGACGAAAGCTTGCGTAGAACATATCTGTATGTACAATTTCAGAGTTTCACACAAACGTTGCAATGAAAGTGTGAGGGAATATAGACAAGCATGGCATACACTGTTTTAGACTTTGATGTCTGGTATGAAGTGGATACGAGGAAAAACAAGAGTAAACTAACACTAGTACAAACACAAAAGTGTATGCATGCGAAACCACAAACATTTACTTGTGTAACCAAATAATTAGCAGTTTTGTTCAGCCAAGAGAACGAATTCAAAGGATGAAGGCAGCCTATTTTGCAGGCCCTCATTGCATATTGTTGATCTACTATACTTAATGGTAGACTGGAGTTTTTGTTTTAGTAGATTTTGCATTTAAATTAACTTACCCTGGTTTAATGGTAGAGTAGAGGTTTTGTTCAGCATGATTAAGTAAGGATCTCCAAGGATGAAGGTACCCTATTTAACAGGCCTTCATGGTTTCATGATATAGATATATATAATTTTCAACCAGATCATGGAATATAAGCATATCTTTTCGATTCCGACCAATGTGTTTGTCAAATGAGCATGTTGCATAAGTGGCAGTAGACTGTATATTCTATAGAAAATGCCTTGCATTATTTTTGTGGCTTGGGTGAATAGGAAATTTGGTGACATGTTTCAAAAGGCAGCATCAAAGTGCTAAGCCAATCAATCAACACCTGATCAAGAAACGGCCCAATCTGTGTGCTACACCCCCAGGTGTAAATCCTGCACCTTGGTGAAACACACCTCCGCCTATTCTTAGTCATCACAGGAAGTTCCACAAATCCAACATGCTCTCCAGATTTACAACAGACGGATGAACATACATGTTGAAAAGCAGAGGGCGGATAACGTGACCAGCGTTTTTGGAGATGGCCCCTCAGGGGACCAATTAGATGACAAGAGGCAACAGATGGTGATAATTGGTATGACGAAAGCTTGTGTAGAAGATATCTGTTTGTCCAATTTCAGAGTTTGACACAAACGTTGCAATGAAAGTATGAGGGAATATGGACAAGCAAGGCATACACTAGTTTAGGCCTTGTTTGATGTCTGGTATGAAGAGGATACGAGGAGAGGCAAGTGTAAATTAACACACACACACGTAAGTGTATGCATGGGAAACCACAAACATTTTCATTTGCTTCCACAGACTTAGCAGTTTTGTACAGCTAGGTGAACGAATTCAAAGGATGAAGGCAGCCTATTTTGCAGGCCGTCATTGCATATTGTTGATCTACCATACTTTAACGGTAGATTGGAGTTTTTGTTTAACTAGATTTTGCATTTAATTAATTTACCCTGGTTTAATGGTAGAGTAGAGGTTTTGTTCAGCATGATTAAGTAAGGATCTCCAAAGACGAAGGTACCCAATTTAACAGTCCTCCCTGGTTTCATGATATAGATATACATTTTTTTTCAACCAGATCATGGAATATAGGCACATCTTTTCGATCTCGACCAATGTGTCCGTCAAATGAGCATGTTGCATAAGTGGCAGTAGACTTAACATTCTATAGAAAATGCCCTGCATTATTTTTGTGGCTTGGGTGAATAGGAAATTTGGTGACATGTTTCCAAATGGCAACATCAAAGTGCTAAGCCAATCAATCAAAATCTGACCAAGAAACGGCCCAATATGTGTGCAACACCCCCAGGTTGTAAATCCTGCACCTTGGTGAAACACACCTCTGCCTATCCTTAGTCATCACAGGAAGTTCCACAAATCCAATATGCTCACCAGATTTACCCTGACGGATGAGCATACATGTTGAAAAGCAGAGGGCGGATAACGTGACCAACGTACTTGGAAATGGCCCCTAAGGTGACCAATTAGATGACAAGAGGCAACAGTGGGTGATCATTGGTATGACAAAAGCTTGCGTAGAACATATCTGTATGTCCAATTTCAGAGTTTGACACAAACGTTGCAATGAAAGTGTGAGGGAATATGGACAAGCATGGCATACACTAGTTTAGGCCTTGTTTGGTGTCTGGTATGAAGAGGGTACGAGGAAAGGCAAGAGTAAATTAAGAGGCAAGAGTAAATTAACACACACACACACACAACAAAGTGTATGCATATGAAACCATGTACGTTTTCTTGTGTTTCCACATAGTCAGCAGTTTTGTTCAGGCAAGTGGACGAATTCAAAAGTTGAAAGCAGCCTATTTTGCAGGCCGTCATTGCATATTGTTGATCCACCATACTTTAATGGTAGACTAGAGTTTTTGTTTTAGTAGATTTTGCATTTGATTAAATTACAATGGTTTTATGGTAAGGTAGAAGTTTTGTTCAGATAGATTAAGTAAGGATCTCCAAGGATGAAGGTACCCTGTTTAGTAGGCCTTCATGGTTTCATGATATAGATATATATATATTGTTCAACCAGATCATGGAACACAAGCACATCTTTTCGATCCCGATCAATGTGTCCATTAAATGAGCATGTCAGATAACTGGAAGTAGACTGTATAATCTATAGAAAATGCCTTGCATTTTTTTTGTGGCTTGGGTGAATAAAAAATTTGGTGACATGTTTCCAAAAGGCAGCATCAATATGCTAATCCAATCAATCAACACCTGACCAAGAAATGGCCCAATTTGTGTGCTACACATTTGGAAGGTTCTAAATCCTGCACCTTGGTGAAACACACGTCCGCCTATCCTTAGTCATCACAGGAAGTTCCACAAATCCAACGTGCTCACCAGGTTTACCCCGATGGATGAGCATACATGTTGAAAAGCAGAGGATGGATCACATGACCAACGTACTTGGAGATGGCTCCTAAGGGGGCCATTTAGCCCCTAAGGGGACCATTTAGATGACAAGAGGCAACTGTGGGTGATCATTGTTATGATAAAAGCTTGTGTAGAACATATCTGTATGTCCAATTTCCGAGTTTCACACAAACGTTGCAATGAAAGTGTGAGGGAATATGGACAAGCAAGGCATACACTGGTTTAGGCCATGTTTGATGTCTGGTATGAAGTGGATACGAGGAAAAACAAGAGTAAACTAACACAAATACAAACACAAAAGTGTATGCATGCGAAACCACAAACATTTTCTTGTGTTTCCATATAGTTTGCAGTTTTGTTCGGCTAAGAGAACAAATTGAAAGGATGAAGGCAGCCAATTTTGCAGGCTGTCATTGCATATTGTTGATCTACCATTCTTTAATGGTAGACTAGAGTTTTTGTTTAACTAGATTTTGCATTTAATTAATTTACAATGGTTTAATGGTAGATTAGATGTTTTGTACAGAAAGATTAAGAAAGGATCTCCAAGGATGAAGGTACCCTATTTAGTAGGCCTTCATGGTTTCGTGATAGAGATATAATTTCAAACTAGATCATGGAACATAAGCACATTTTTTCAATTCCGACCAATGTGCCCGTTAAATAAGCATTTTGGATAACTGGAAGTAGACTGTATAATCTATAGAAGATGTCTAACATTACTTTTGTGGCTTGGGGTGAATTAAAAATTCAGTGATATGTATCCAAAAGTCAGCATCAAAGTATTAAGCAAAATCAATCAAAATCTGACCAAGAAACGGCCCAATATGTGTGCAACACCCCCAGGTTGTAAATCTTGCACCTTGGTGGAACACACCTCTGCCTATCCTTAGTCATCACAGGAAGTTCCACAAATCCATTGTACTCTCCAGATTTACCCCGACGGATGAGCATACATGTTGCAAAGCAGAGGACGGATCACATGACCAGCGTACTTGGAGATGGCCCCTAAGGGGACCATTAAGACGACAAGAGGCAACTGTGGGTGATAATTGGTATGACAAAAGCTTGCGCAGAACGTATCTGTTTGTACAATTTCAGAGTTTGACACAAACGTTGCAATGAAAGTGTGAGGGAATATGGACAAGCAAGGCATGCACTGGTTTAGGCCTTGTTTGATGTCTGGTATGAAGAGAATACGAGGAGAGGCAAGAGTAAACTAACACACACACACATAAGTGTATGCATGGGAAACCACAAACATTTTCATTTGCTTCCACAGACTTAGCAGTTTTGTTCAGCTAGGTGACGAATTCAAAGGATGAAGGCAGCCTATTTTGCAGGCGGTCATTGCATATTGTTGATCTACCATACTTAAATGGTTGACTGGAGTTTTTGTTTAAGTAGATTTTGCATTTGATTAATTTCCCCTGGTTTAATGGTAGAGAGAAGTTTTGTTCAGAAAGATTAAGTAAGGATCTCTAAGGATGAAGGTACCCTATTTAGTAGGCCTTCATGGTTTTGTGATGTAGATATAATCTCCAACCAGAATATGGAATTCAAAGTATAAAGGTACCCAACTTTGCATGAAAGATATAGTTTCCAACCACAATATGGAATTCAAAGTATGAAGGTACCCAACTTTGCATGAAAGATATAGTTTCCAACCACAATATGGAATTCAAAGTATGAGGTACCCAACTTTGCATGAAAGATATAGTTTCCAACCAGAATATGGAATTCAAAGTATGAAGGTACCCAACTTTGCATGAAAGACATAGTTTCCAACCAGAATATGGAATTCAAAGTATAAAGGTACCCAACTTTGTTTGAAAGATATAATTTCCAACCAGAATATGGAATTCAAAGTATAAAGGTACCCAACTTTGTTTGAAAGATATAGTTTCCAACCAGAATATGGAATTCAAAGTATGAAGGTACCCAACTTTGTTTGAAAGATATAGTTTCCAACCAGAAAATGGAATTCAAAGTATGAAGGTACCCAACATTGTAGCCCTTCTACTCTAGTTTAATGGTAGGGTAGAGACCTTCGATAAGATTAAGGATCTCAAAGTATGAAGATATCCTATTTTGCAGGCCTTCAATGCATTTAAAAATCTCTGCTTTAATGGTAGAGTAAAGGTTTTCTTCATTAAGATTATGAATCTCAAAGGATGAAGGTACTGCTTTTAGCAGGCCTTCATGGTTTCATGACATAGAGATTTTGTTCAACCTTGTCAAGGAATTTAAAAGATGAAAGTGTAACCAACTTTGTAGGCCTTCAAATTTTTTAAATAAAGGCTGGTGTAAGGCAGGGATGTATCCTATCACCATTTCTTTTCATACTTGTTAAAAATGATGTGCAATCAAAACAAGATGGACAGCACTACGGCATACACATATCAGGACAAAAACTTTTTGATTTGGACTTTGTAAAAGACATCGCCATCATTGGATCATTATTGGGTGAAGTGACAAAGAACAGAGGAAAAAAGTGGGCTTCATATTAAATGGCAAATAATGCCAGACAATGAGCACGCAGGGTAATAAAGTCAATATCGAAATAGATTAAGTACTTGTCAATGACATAAATTATAGTAACAGACAAGTGACAGAAGAAAGCAGATGTAGATTGGGGAAGGCAGCCGCTGCATTTGGAAAACTGATGAACACTTGGACACCTTGACAACCCCATCTGATTACAAAATAAAACAGATGTCATACTACCGCACAGCAGCAATATTGTTACATAAACTTGGAAAATAGATGCAGAAGATGGAAACAATCTATATTCATTTTATAGCAGGTGTCTCTGAAAAAAAAAAATGGAAACCAATGTCTGGATAAAATGAAAAAACCAGAAGAAGTGATGAAAAGAAGAAAAGAAAGACAACAGTTGGCTATAACAAGAGGAAGAATATTGAAGTGGTTCAGGTACATTGTGAGAATGAAATAAACAGAAATGTTAAGAAAAGACATGGAATGACAACTGGTCGAGAAATGAAATAAGAACCTCCGAAAACTAATGTGGAGGGAGTAAATAAGCAGGGATTTGAAAAAAGTGGGGCTGCCATGACAAATAGCACTGGGAACAGCTCAATACAAACATAAATGGAGGTATTATACAGCCCAATGTGCTCCAAAGCACAAGATGGACAGGATAAAAGTAGAATACCAGTTTTCCATTGCCAGGTTAAATAATGAAAAAGATCTTGAGTTTTCTTTACAGGACTTCAGTGCATTTGATTAATGTTCTATAGTCTTCTCGCCACAAATACTTTTGTCCAACTATGTTCAGTAATTTAAAGTTTGAAGGAACTCTATTTTGCAGGCCTTCAATGCATCTTACTAACTTCCTTTTAAGTGGGTGTTACGTTTGAAAGGCAACAGCCACAGCCGTTTTCATCATACATTAGATGTATTTTGGTTGTTCTTTTTTTTTCCTTTTCTTTTCATGCCTACATGAATGGCTTTTCTTTTAAGCCTTTACACATTGCAAGTATAGATATTTTCCAGAAGTATCCAGATGGGACTTTATGGAAATATGCAGTACCTTTGTGGCAAAACCTATTTTTTTTACACAGCCAAAGTAGAAGACATAAAGACCTCCAGGTTAAGAAATTCAAACCATGAAGTCCTATTTTGCAGGCCTTCAATACATTTTTAAAATCTTCTTTGGTTTAAAGGTAAGGTAGAGGTTTCTTGAATAAGATTTAGAATCGCAAAGAATGAAGGTACCCTATTTTGCAGGCCTTCAATGCATTTTTAAAATCTTCTCTGGTTTAATGGTAGGGTACAGGTTTTCTTCAATAAGATTAAGAAACTCAAAAAGATGAAGTTACTGCTTTTAGCAGGCCTTCGTGGTTTCATGATAAAGAGATTTTGTTCAACCATGTCAATGAATTTAAAAGATGAAAGTAACCAACTTTATAGGGCCTCAAGTTTTGGAAATAAAAGCTGGTATAAGAGAGGGATGTCTCCTTTCATACTTGTTAAAAATGATGTGCAATCAAAACATGGAAAAGACTATGGCTTATAAATATTGTAACAAAAACTTTTTGGTATGGACTTTGCAAAAGACATCGCCATCATAGGATCATTATTGGGTAAAGTGACAAAGAACAGAGGAAAAAAGTCGGCTTCATATGCAATGGCAAAATATGTCAGATGATGAGCATGCATGGTAATAAAGTCAATATCGAAATAGATTAAGTACTTGTCAAGGATGTAAATTATAGTAACAGACAAGTGATCGAAGAGAGCAGATATAGATTGGGGAAGGCAGCCGCTGCATTTGGAAAAGTAATGATCATTTGAACATATCAACAACTAAATCTGATTACAAAATAAAACAGATGCCATACAACCCTAGCTCAATATTGCTATATAAAAGTGAAACCTGGAAAATAGATGCAGAAGTTGGAAACAACCTAAATTGTTTCATAGCAGCTGTCTCTGAAAAGTTTGTGGAATCCAATGTCTGGATAGAATGAAAAAACCCGAAGAAGTGATGAAAAGAAGAAAAGAAAGACAACAGTTGGCTATAACAAGAGGAGGAATATTTAAGTGGTTCAGGTACATTGTGAGAATGAAATAAACAGAAATGCCAAGAAAAGACATGGAATGACAACTGGTCGAGAAATGAAATAAGGGCCTCCAAAAACTAATGTGGAGAGAGTAAATAAGCAAGGATTTGAAGAAAGTGGAGCTGTCACGACAAACAGCACTGGAAACGGCTCAATACAAACATAAATGGAGGTGTTTTACAGCCCAATGTGCTCCAAAGCACAAGATGGACAGGATAAAAGTAGAATACCAGTTTTCCATTGCCAGGTTAAATAATGAAAAAGATCATTGAAGGAGTGCCAGGCATCTTAGACCATCTTGCTGTCTACATGGAATTCCAGATCCAGCCAGAGCATAGAAATAACACTAGACGGGATGTACCTTGCGACAAGCGAGCTGACTGGCCTGTACTGCGCACAGCTGCCGCTGAGCTCTCAGATTCTATCACTGCTTGTTCCACAACAGACAGTAATGCAGAGGAGATCTGGGTTACATTCAGAGATGGGCTTCAACAGATTGTCCACCTTCACATTCCCTACGTGTCCCCCAAGGGAAAGTTCGGCAAGCCCTGGGTAGACCATAAGACCAAAGTGCTCCTCCAAAAGAGAGATAGGGCCTACAAGAAATGGAAGAAGTACAAAGACCCAGAACATCTACAGGAGTTAAAGGACCTAAAGCGGCAAACCCAACGCCAACTTCGCCACAACTACTGGACCTATACAGCCCGCATAATCGAAGACAGCACTGAAGATGGTGGCAGACCCTCCAAAGCTTTTTGGGGCTATGTGAAAGCTAAGAAAACAGAGCCCTCGACTGTCACCCCTCTGAAAGTGGATGACCGACTCATCACAGATGCTAAGGGTCAAGCTGAGGCTCTGAACAACGAGTTTCAGTCGGCGTTCAGCAAGAAATGTCCCTTCAGTCCCGAAGAATTTGGATCCAGGACAGGGATTGGCCTTTCACCAGATCTGTCATCCAACCTGTGACAATATAACCATCCATGAGGCAGGCGTCCAAAAATTACTTAGGAACCTGAAAACCAGGAAGGCTCCTGGCCCAGACGGAATCACTCCTAAAGTCCTAAAGGAGATAGCAGATGAAATTGCACCCTCACTCACGCTGCTCTACCAGTGTTCCATCAACACAGGCATCGTCCCAGAAGACTGGAGGACTGCCCACGTCACACCCATTTTTAAAAAGGGCGAGTGCTATAAAGCAGCTAACTACCAACCCATTTCCCTCAAAAGTATACCAGGCAAGCTACTGGAGCACATCATTGTCCACACCATCATAGACTTTGCGGAAGCCAACAATATCTTCTGTTGAGAGCAGTACGGCTTCAGAAAACACAGCTCCTGCGTCAGTCAGCTGCTCGGCCTAATAGATGACATCTCCTATGGTAGGGATAAGGGCAAGCAGATAGACATGCTCGTCATGGACTTTGCCAAGGCCTTTGACAATGTGTCCTACTCTCTCCTGACATACAAACTGCAGCACTATGGACTTATTGGCAATATTAACAACTGGATTAAGAGCTTTCTGAGTGACAGGAGACAGGCAGTTGTCATTGATGGCGTCACCTCCTCTTTTGAGCCTGTGGAGTCAGGTGTGCCCCAAGATCCGTCCTTGGCCCCTCTCTATTCCTGTTTTACATACACAACCTACCCAAAGGCTTGGCCTCCACCACTCGACTTTTTGCAGACAACACAGCCTGTCACAACGTAATAAACAAGGCTGACAACCAACATGTTCTACAAAAAGACCTGGACAAGCTGGCTGAATGGGAGGAAAAATGGCTCATGTCCTTCCACCCAGACAAGTGTGAAGTCCTACACTTTGGGAAGCGACTGCAAAAAACGTACCACCTGAGGGATCACCCTCAAAAAGCCACTAATGAAGCCAAGTATCTCGGTGTGACCATCTCCACTGACCTCAACTGGAAAAGGCACATAAATAACTTATCCCTGAAAGCTAATAAGACCCTCGGCTTCCTTCACAGAAACATCAAGGTCAGCTCCATCTCCACCAAAGCCTTAGCTTACAACACCCTAGTGCGTCCTCAGCTAGAATACGCATGTGAAGTCGGGGACCCCTACACTGATGACAACATCCAGACCCTCGAAAAGACCCAGAGAAGGGCTGCCCGCTGGGTTGTAAACAGA
>JBCJKE010456809.1:0-14257 GCA_039654525.1 Melibe bucephala | reverse complement strand
TCTCTCTCTCTCTCTCTCTCTCTCTCTCTCTCTCTCTCTCTCTCTCTCTCTCTCTCTCTCTCTCTCTCTCTGTCTATTTCAATATTGCCTGGTTGTAATGTCAGTTGTAAAAGAAAAATCTGCCATTTATTTGTAAGACTACCATCTCACTGACTGCCAGCAATGGGTAAATAGAGTTTGTAAGCATTATGATTAGGCTGTATAGTAGTTTGCCTGTTCAGTATCATATCCATTCTTCATTGAATGGCACTTTGACGTAGTGCTTTTGTATTACCTTGCTATAGTATCTGTGTTTTCTAATGAAGGGTAACAATTTGAGATAAATTTGAGATGTTTTTGATCAAGGAGTGGGTGGAGAGGGTTGGTAAAATGAGGCAAAATTTCTGTAGAAGCAGATAAAAGGGAAAAGTAATAGAAGACACATTATAGTAAGGTTAGTATAGGTCAGACATTTAAGTGATGTCATTGACTGCTTCCGCAGTATCTCTCTATGTCTGTGCTGTTGAAACGCATTTCAATATTTTCCTATTGTAACAAGTTGCAAAGGTAGATTGTGCTGTATGTTTGTAAGATTACGATTTAACAGCATCGGTTATATGGGGTTTGAAAGAATTATGATTAGGCCGTTTAGTAATTTGTTTTCTAATCCATCATTCGCTAAATCGCGCTTTGACACTGTGCTTTGTTAAAACCTTGCTGTAGTATGTCTGTTTTCTAATGAAGGGTAACAATTTGAGAAAAGTTTGACATATTTTTTGATCAAGAAGTGGGTGGACGGGGGTTGAAAAAATGGTCCAAGAATTTTGAGGGGAAGAAGATGAAATGGAAAAATGATCAGCAGCATATTATATAGCAAGGTTAGTATAGATCAGACGTTAAAATATTGTGATCGTCCGCTTCCACAATATCTCTTATTTCCGTGTTCTTAAAATGTATTTGAATATCTTCCTATCGTAACTTAAGCTGCAGATGTAGAACCTGCCGTATATTTGTATGATTATGGTTTAACTGCCTTGGTTAAATGGAGTTTGTATGTGTAATTGTTGGGCATTGTAGTAGTTCACTTGTATTTTATAATATATATCCTTTGCTAAATAGCACTTTGACATTGGGCTTAGGTAAAACCTTGCTGTGGTATCTGTTTACTATTGAAGGGCAAAACGACATGTTTTTTTAGTATCAAGGTGTGGGTGGATGGAGGTTGACAAAATTGTCCAAGAATTTTGAGGGGAAGAAGATGATGAAAGGGTAAAAAAAATCAGCAGCATATTATAGCAAGGTTAGTATAGGTCCGGCATTAACACAATATCATAGCCGCTTCGGCAGTATCTCTCTCTTACTCACTGTCAATGTCCATGATCTTGAAATGCATTTCAATATTGCCTGTTTGTAATGCCAGTTGTGAAAGAAAAATCTGCCCTTTATTTGTAAGACAGCCGTTGAACAGCAATGGGTAAATAGAGTTTGTAAGCATTATGATTAAGCTGTATAGTAGTTTGTTTAGTATCATTTCCATTCTTCATTGAATGGCACTTTGAAATAGTGCTTTTGTATTACCTTGCTGTAGTTTGTGTTTTCTAATGAAGGGTAACAATTTGAGATAAATTTGAGATGTTTTTGATCAAGGAGTGGGTGGAGAGGGTTGGTAAAATAGGGCAAAATTTCTGTAAAAGCAGATAAAAGGGAAAAGTAATAGAAGACACATTATAGCAAGGTTAGTGTAGGTCAGACATTTAAGTGATATCATTGATCGCATCCACAGTATCTCTCTATGCCTGTGCTGTTGAAATGCATTTCAATGTTTTCCAATTGTAACAAGTTGCAAAGGTAGACTCTGCTGTATGTTTGTAAGATTACGATTTAACAGCATTGGTTAAATGGGGTTTGAAAGAATTATGATTAGGCCGTGTAGTAATTTGTTTTCGAATCCATCATTCGTTAAATAGCACTTTGACATTGTGCTTTGGTAAAACCTTGCTGTAGTATGTCTGTTTTCTAATGAAGGGTAAAAATTTGAGAAAAGTTTTTGATCAAGAAGTGGGTGGATGGGGGTTGAAAAAATGGTTCAAGAATTTTGAGGGGGAGAAGATGAAACAAAAATGATCAGCAGCATATTATAGCAAGGTTAGGATAGGTCAGACATTAAAATGTTGTGATTGTCCGCTTCCACAATATCTCTCTTTTTATTTCTGTGTTCTTGGAAGACATTTGGATATCTTCCTATTGTATCTTAAGTAGCAAAAGAAGAATCTGCTGTATATTGTAAGATTACAGTTTAGCCGCATTGGTTAAATGGAGTTTGTATGTGTAATTGTAAGACATTGTAGTAATTCACTTGTATTTTATAATATCTATCTTTCGCTAAATAACACTTTAACATTGTGCTTTGGTAAAACCTTGCTGTAGTATGTCTGTTTTCTATTGAAAGATAGATAAAACCTTGATAAAATTTTGACATATTTTTTTATCAAGGTGTGGGTGGTTGGGGATTGACAAAAAGGGTCCAAAGTGTTTTGAGGGGAAGAAGATGATGAAAGGGTTAAAAAAATTAGCAGCATATTATAGCAAGGTTAGTATAGGTCCGGCATTAACGCAATATCATAGGCACTTCGGCAGTATCTCTCTGTCACTCTCTATGTCCATTATCTTGAAATGCATTTCAATATCGCCTGGTTGTAATGCCAGTTGTGAAAGAAAAATCTGCCCTTTATTTGTAAGACTGGTGTTGAACAGCAATGGGTAAATAGAGTTTGTAAGCATTATGATTAGGCTGTATAATAGGTTGCCTGTTTAGTATCATATCCATTCTTCACTGAATAACACTTTTGAGGTTGAGCTTTTGCGATACCTTGCTATAGTATCTGTGTTTTCTTTGACCAAGGGTGGCGAATTGCTGATAAAGTGGGGCAAAATTTATGTGGAAGAAGATGAAAGGGAAAGGTAACAGAAAGCGTATTATAGCAAGGTTAGTATACAGACATTTAAGTGATATCATTGCCCGTTTCCACGGTATCTCGCTCTCTACGTCTATGATGTTGAAATGAATTTTAATATTTTTCCTTTTGTAACAAGTTGCAAAGGTAGAATCTGCTGTATATGTGTAAGATTACGATTTCACAGCATTGGTTAAATGGGGTTTGAAAGTATTATGCTGTGTAGCATTTTGCTAGTTTTTAATATGTCTTTCACTAAATAGCGCTTTTACATTGTGCTTTGGTAATACCTTACTGTAATTTTTAGGGAGCGTGAATAGCTCAGTGGTTAGGGCACTCAACCACCAAACCAAAGGTCAGGGATCAGTTCCCAGGCTGTGCAGGCTTGAATTAAAATCCGAGTTTTTCGGGTTTTTTCTGCCTCCTGGTCCTGTGGTAAGCAGGATATCTGAGTGCCTAGTCCCATCGGAGACGGGCGATAAACTAGAGGTCCCATGTGCCTTTGCGAATGTAAAAGAACCCATGGTGGTTAAAATAAAAAAGATCAGACCATATCGGCCGCCGCCCCGGCAAAATTCAATTCCTACCAAAGTTCTTTCGGACTCATTCACCCCTACAAAAAACCTCTTCTACCTCAGACTTATTGACCAGTTCATTACTCTGAGTTCAATTAGAAGAGGCAATGATCAGAGGGGAAGAGAGTGTGGCTGGTCACCCACACTTGTCTTAGAATACTAGTCCAGGCGTAGCAATTCAATTGCTACAAGATCATCAGCATTGACGCAAAAGGCCTACACACTACACTTTAATATCTCTGATAAATATATATATATGATAAATAATTCTCTATTCATCCATCCATCCATCCATCCATCCATCCATCCATCTATCTATCCATCCATCCATCCATCCATCCGTCTATCTATCTATCTATCTAATCAGTCTATATCGAGAAATGCTTTTTTAAATTTCATCTAGTTGCAACATGTGATAAAAGAAGAATGCAATCAATATTTGTAAGACAACAGTTTCATGGTACTCCCAAAAACGGGGCATTGTGTTTAATGTGAGGAAAAGATATTAACAGGACTTATAAGAAACAGACATTGAAGAACAATGGAAATAATGATCTGTCAAGACTAATTTTGATCAATTACAAATAAAAACAAAGATTGGATCATACAGGAGTCCTTTTGTTTGAAATTCATGAAATTGTACACTTTTTTGTTACATTTTTGTATGGATACAATTGGGTAGGCTCGTTTGTCTGAGAATTATTTGTTTAAAGTATAATTATTTTTGGATAGAATAGAATATTTTGAATCATTTAAGACTGGAGCATACTTCTTGTACATAGAACAACTGTGGTAGAAAGGTATTTTTGTAATGATTTCCTTGTTATATTTATGTCAATTTATCATTTTTGTCAGATTCGAAGAAAATATTTTTACTTTGAATCTATGAATAATGAAAATATAAATGAAGATTGTGTTCATTTCAAACTCCATTGATAAAGGATGGAATCTTGACATGGATGATAAAACTTGTCACCTTTGTGTTCTTTTCTTTTGCTATGCCCTTTTTGAAAGAGACAACTGGTTCATCCACAGATATATTTTAAAGGGAGATGACGCACATCTTGAAAGTCTTGGTAAATAATCTCTGGTCATTTTGCCCAGCCAGCATATCTTGCATATGGCTTAGCGAAATTACGGGACCAAGTGACCTTTGAAATAATGACCAGACGGTGGGTACTGCACATGGAAAAATGAAGATAGCCAATGTAGACGACGATGGAACCTGGACTGAGTAATGAGTTGATGGTAGGGTGTGTGTGTGTGTGTGTGTGTGTGTGTGTGTGTGTGTGTGATTTCTAGGTGAGTGGTTTTGTTTGTGTTTTTTTGTTTTGTTTTGTTTTTTTGGTTTTCATGTTCTTTTTTGCTTGCTTTTTTATTTGTATGTTTATTTTGTTTGCACTGTTTATTTATTAGAATTTGATATTTTTCTTTTTATAGAGAGTTTTGTTTTTTTTTCTTTTAATTTGGGCTCTTTCTTTCTCACAATTAATTGTTCACGTGATGCAGTTTAACAAAATGTAGTTTTGTGTTGAGCTGAATGAAGGATACGTTTGGAAAAACGTTTTTATACATGCATTACGTCATAGTCCAGTCGCTAGTCAACCTGCAAGTTTTAAGGTCACAGTTATGGGTCCCACTAGGCTTGAAGGATGTTTAGATCTTAGAAAATGTTCTTTACACACATTTTGTCTGTGGTGTAAAATGCCTGTAGGCAAAGGAAGATCTTGTCAGTGTTAGAGTGATGCTCCTGTAAAATGACTGTGCGTATGAGAGCTCTGTTTTGTTTTGTTTTTTCGTTGTTTTTTTAAGTTTGAGGGACACAGCTCTGAGAATTTCTGATTTGTATTTTTATATATACATTTGCATCTTTCAAGAATTGCTTGATGTTCTCTCATGTGCAGTGTATTAATAATAATTAATGATTAATGATGGGTAGAGAATTAAATCTATTAATATTTTTGTAATGATAATATTGCATAATATTTACATGTGCTAATTTAGATATGCTTTATGCTTTATTTGAATATTGGTTAAAAAGGATTAATGATGGACTAGCTTTATTATGATTAGGAAAAAGTACAGAGTTTTTACTTTGGTTCTGCACTGGATGCTTTAAGAGGCTTCTTAGAGTCACATTGATTTCTACCTAATATTCAATCAATTAGACCAACACAATAATGTAACCTCTTACATGGATTTTTTTTCCCCCTGTTTAACTTTTTTTTTTCAGGATTCTTCAGCCAGTTGCATGGTTCTCAAGAATTTGGTTCAAATTGGTTCAACTGTCCTGCTGGCAAATCTTGTAAAGTCACAACTCAGATTTCAAGTGACAGTAAGTCTTGGAAGGATGTGGTCGAGAGTGATCAACTTGAAATCAAGTGGTGATGACAGTGTTTTGACTGATATTTAAGGTCAGATATCAGACACGGACAAGGAAAGAAATCTGATATTGTTGAAAATTTGAGCTGCTTTCCATAAAACTAGAATAAAAGTTCTGATTCTTTTAAACACTTACTTAAAGCAAAAGAACATTATTCCTAACCTTGGAGTTTGATTTGTTCATTCTCTTCTTCTTCCTCTACTTTACCCTTCTCCTTCATCTCTTCATCTATCCTAAGTGTAGCTATGTAGGGTGTTATGAATCATTTTCGTCGTCTTTTGGGGTTGTTTTTTTCGTTTTTTGGGGGGTTGTTTTTATCAGGGTTTTTTTTTCTTTCTTTTTTTTTTTTTTTTTTTTCAATCTTATTTGATCGTTTGAACAACACATTTCTTGAACTTTTGTTCTTCTTACTCCTCTTCCTCATCTTCCTTTTCATGCTCTCCTCCTCCATTTCTTCATCTATCCTGATTTACATGTCTGTTTTATTCTTGGGCAATGAATGGCAACATAAAGAGTCCACAGGAATTTTTGAGTGCTGTTAGGAAGCTTTGTAGAGTATAATGGTTCATTGGATGGGACCTTAGTAGAATTATTTTATTGGGGGGTTTTTGTTTCTTCTTTTTTTTTCTTTAATTGGGAGGGGAATGTATTTTGCTTTATTTTTGTTTTTTGGCTTTTTGCTTGTTTTTTTGTTGTTTTTTTCTTTCTTTTCATTTGATCAATACAATCAATACATTTTTTAATTTTGTTTGTCCTATTTATTGTGATAGGTGTATTGCTGTCAGCATTGAGAATTATGGACAAATCAGAATGATATGTTCCATACTGTATCATATGAATGTAGGCATTTTCTTCAGTGTATGGGATGCATCAGATCGATCCTGCTTAGGTGGATGGCTTTCTTAGTATGCCCTTACACAGTTAAAACATCAGGCACTGATCTTGTTGGTTAAGTTGATTGATCTTTGCTTCATTTCTTGCCCATCTCGTAATATTCTTTTCTGTCCATTTTTCTTGTGGCCTATAATTGTAGTTTTAGCCTCTTCTTATATCGTTGGCCACCATCTCTTTCAAATTGTTCTCAAGGATTTGTAGGGTAGTGGCCATACTATAAAGTGTAATTCAGGCCGTGTATGGGTTGGGTCTTCTTTGACTGCCTCTTCACTTTCAGTGATGTTATGGCATTTAATCATCAACATTCAATCCAATTCCCTGTTAGATTAGACCAAACATTGAAGGATTTTATTCATAGTTTTAGAGGAAATTAAGGGAAACTTCAGCCAATGATCCTTCTTTTACTGTCATACCAGCCTGTGACATTACTGTGGTTGCCTTGTTTAGCCCTGACAGATTTTTATTGTTTCAGTTATAGCTGTGCCTAGAAATCTTAAAATGTGATGGGAAAATATTTTCTTTAACCCATCTTTTCTCTTGCTGGTTTCCATTAAATCAGTGTCTTTTGATGCAGACAAAATCAATTTGAATTTTAATACTCTCTCATTTGCTGAAAATCTTGTGAAGTTTCAAGCATATTGTATGCTGTCAATCTTTGTAATGGGTTCAAAGCAGAAATACTACTATGTTAACAATTCCCTGTAGTTTTCAGGATTTTCTTTTATGTTATAATTGTAACATACAATCTTTTTCTTTGTCCCATCTAGGTTACTCTGTCTTAATCTAAAGAATTCAAGATGATTACATCGCCATGAAAGATTTTCCGAAGTGAAAGAGTACAGATCGAGACAAGAAAATGTTTTCCTTAGATTTATATAATTTAACATGTTAAAAACTTTTGGTTTGTGCTTGTATTGGCGTGTTTTGCGCATTAGCATATTTACTGATTATTATCATAATTTTGTAAGCTGATAATTTTACCATAAAGTCAACTTTCCTGGATTAATTACTTTTTTCCTCATAGATATATGACCAAGTTCTAGTAAACAAATGAAACGGAACAAAGTAAATGGTATCCATGCCCTTAAAACAAAACAAGGAAATGTATAAAAGCATACAAGTTTTTTGTTGACATTTTATTAAGTAATTTTCTCAACATTCAGAAAAGACTTCTGTCAACGTTTTATTTTGATGCAACTGTAGATTCATTTTATGAAACCTTGTTGCTAGAGATCATGTTTCATATTCATAGTATTGCTTGCCATCCATGGTTGTAAACAATACAAAGTTCATAGTTTCTACAAATAATTGGCTTTCATTTTGTCCTCTGATCGGTTACTGCTTCTAGTGCTGATTCACTGTCACTGAAGAAGACAGCATTATTTGGTTCTTTCTCATTAGATTCAAAGTGTTGGAGATTGCTATATATCATGTTTCATAATTATAGTACTACTTGCAAGTGCTTTACCCTTGTAAACAATACAAAGTTAGTAGATTCTACAAATAGTTGGCTTTCATTTTATCCTTTGATTGGTTACTGCTTCTTGTGCAGATTTAAAGCACCATTTGGTTCTTTCTCATTGGGTTCAAAGTGTCGCATCAAACCAATTGTGATCTTTATAGCTTAGATCTCAGCCTTGTAATTTGAATAGGTTTTGCCACAGGGTCCTGCAAATTTACAAGATTCCTATATGAGCACAGTGTGAAGGCAAATTATGCAGGCAAAATTGGGGGGAATAATATAAAGTGGTGGCTTTTGCCTATCAAATCTTGCAGAGCCAATCTGCTAATGGGGAGGAAATTAATCAAATGATGTGAAGGACTGCAAAAAGAATACCAGTTTCATTTTAATTATTTGATCTAATTTGACAAAGCTGTTTACTACGAGAAACAAGAACTTCTATAAAATGCATTGAAGGCTTCCAAAGTGTGATACCTTCATTATTTCAATCACTTAACCTGTTAAAGCAAATCTGCCACTATACAATTGAAGGCATGCAAAACAGGTTATCTTCATTTTTTTATTACTTAACCTGGTAATGCAAAAACTGATACCTTCAATATTTGAACTATTGAATCTGGTTGAACAAAACCTCCACTCTCCCATGAGAAATAGTAGATTAGATCAAATCAAATGCAATGAAGGCCTGCAAAATAGGATACCTTCTTCCTTTTAATTCCTTTGCATTATTGAACAAAACCTCTACTCTAGCAGTAAAGCAGAGTAGGTTAGATCAAATCTAATGCAATGAAGGCTTACAAAATAGGATACCTTCATCCTTTGAATAACTATACCTGGTTGAACAAAACCTCTACTCTACTATTAAACAAAAGTGGGTTAGATCAAATCACATGCAATGGAGGCCTGCAAAATAAGGTACCTTCATCCTTTGAATTCCTTTACCTTGACGTAGTCTTCTTTACTCCAGGCGAAGCATAGGGCCTCAACAGCACTTTTCCACTTTCTTCTGTCCCCGGCACAGACCTTTGCTTTACTCCATATGAGTCCTGCGTCACTCAGATCCGGTTGTAAGCTTCTTCTCCAAGTCTCTTTTCCTGTTACCCTGCGGATTCCATTTAAGAGCCTGTCACCCTGCGGATTCCATTCAAGAGCCTGTCTTGTGATGTTACAAGGCGTTTTCCTCAGGGTGTGGCCGACCCATCTGCATTTTCTTTGTCTGACCTGGACATCCATTGGTTTGTTTGTCCTTGTCCCAAGGTCGATGTTAGGAACCTTATTGAACCATCGCAGCTTGAGGATCTGCCGGAGACTGCAGTTGATGAAAGTCTATACTTGGAGGTGTTAATGGTCACACACCAAGTCTCTGACCTAGAGAGCCAAACTGCCTTCACATTTGAGTTGAATATTCTCACTTTGGTGTTTGTGGAGATGGTGGAAGCTTTCCATATTAGTTTCAGAATTGCAAGGGCTTGGCATGCTTTCTGGATACGAGCTTTGATGTCTTCCTCAGTGCCCCCTGATTGGCTGATCTTGCTGCCCAGGTACACGAATTCACTGACATCCTCTACCGCTTTTCCATAGATAGTGATTTAGGACTTTTGCTCTGAATTAGTACGCAGCAGTTTTGTTTTCTCTTGGCTGATTTTGAGACCAACACATTTCGCTGTAATTTTCAGGTCTGTGACTTTATCCTGCATATCTTGTAGAAGGTGTGATAGGAGTGCCAAATCATCTGCAAAATCAAGATCTTCAAGTCTGCTCATAAGATTCCATTGTATCCCCGTGTTAGAGTTTGCATAATTTGTCCTCGTCACCCTGTCCAGCACTACAAGAGGAGAGGAGAGGGGATAACAGACAGCCCTGTCTCACACCTGAAATAATATCAAATTCCTCGGAGAGTCGACTGTTATGGATGACTTGGCAAGAAAACCTGTCATAGTCATACAATCGTTTGATATTTACTAACTTAACTGGTATCTCATTATGGAGAAGAATATTCCAGATGGCTCCCCTATCTATCAAAGGCCTTTTCAAAGTCTATAAAGCAAATATATAGTGATGACTGCCATTCAGTCGACTATTCAACTATGACTTTGAGGGTTGCTATCTGGTCCGTGCAAGAGCTTTCCTTTCTGAAGCTTGCCTGTTCTTCACAAAGAGATTTATCCAGCTTGTCTTACACCTGGTCCAGCATGATTCTTGTGAGAACTTTGCTAGGTATGGACAAGAAGGTGATGCCTCGCCATTTACCACATTGGAAAAGGTCGCAATGTTTGGGTAATTTCACCAGTACGCCTTTCTTCCATTCTTCAGGGATTTTCTTTGTTTGTTCAGATGTTGTCTGTGCCAGCAGCCTTGCCATTTTTCAAACAACCAAGTGCTTTATGTATCTTAAGTGTAGTAATTTCTCCGGTGTTAATGTTGACGGGTTCTTCTGGATCTAGTTGCGGTCCGAATGATGGTGGGGGCCTGTTCAGAACATCTTGGAAATGTTCTTTCCATCATTTGAGTTGCTCTTCTATTGATGTCTGTAACTTCCCTTCCTTGTTTCTTACAGGTCTATTTGGGTTGCTATATCATCCACTTAGGAGTCTAGTTGTGGCATAGAGGGTCTTGAGGTCTGTAGCCTGCTCTGCCACATCTGCTATTGCATTTATATATGCTCGCTTGTCAGCGCAAAGTTGTTCCTTGACTTCTTTTGCCATCATAGCATATCTGGCAGCAGTTTTTCGTTTCTGTTGTCTCGTTTTAGCGTTGTTCATGGCTTGTTTTAACTTTTTCTTTTCTTCTTCTCTTTTCCATGTCTCATCACCAATCCATTGTTTCTTATTTCGGTGTGGTCTTCCCAATACTTCCTCACATGATCTAACAACATTCTCCTTTAACTTTGTCCAAGCTTCATCTGCTGTCTCTGTGTCCTGAGACTGAAGAACGGTTCTGGAGTGATATCTTGAATGTTTGTCTAATATCAGGTCTTTTTAGCTTGTTAGTGCCATACATCACTCTAGGATTTTGGTCTTTCTTTCTTGCAGATAATTGTATCTTGAATTTTGCCATAACAGGGTTGTGATCTGACCCGATGTCTGCACCCCGCTTGGCTCTCACATCTTGTTGTGAGCTTCTGCAATGTTATTTCACAATCACATGGTCAGTCTGGTTTTCGGTCTGATGGTCTGATGAGACCCTTGTGGCTTTGTGGCAATGCTTGTGTGGGAAGAGTGTGCAACCAATTACAAGATTGTTTGTTCCGTAAAAGTCAGCCAGTAATTCACCGTTCTCATTTCTTTCACCAATTCTATGCTGTCCCATCTCTTTTTCTCGATCGATGTTGTCATATCCTACCTTTGCATTCATGTTTTCCATGAGTATGAGCATGTCTCCATTGGGATTCTTGTCTAAAACTGCTTGAAGTTGTGCATAGAAGTAGAAGTTATTTTGGACTTCTTCCTCAGCACTGTTTGTGGGGGCATAGCACATGATAACAGATACCTTCTGGGAGTGGGAAAGGAATTAGGCAGTGATTATTTGGTCTGATACTGGTTCCCATTCTAGTAGTCTCTTAGCAGCTATCTTGGACAAAAGCAGGTCTACTCCTGCTTCATATCGATCTTCAATTTCTTTCCCTGAATATAATAGAGTCTTGCCCGACTGTAATTTTAAATTCACCATGTCCATTCCAGTGGACTTCACTCATGCCCAGAAGTGTAAGACCATATTTATTCATTTCGTTGGCTACTTCTGCACATTGTCCAGTCTCTCAGAGTGTCCTCACGTTCCATGTTCCAATAAGGATGGGTCTTTTATGTGATAACAATCTCAGGCTCATCACAAAGGATGTTCTTGGGTTAAGAGGTGGTGTTACCTTGCTGACACCTTGTGGGTTTGGCTGCAGTGCGTCATAAATCTCCTTGATAGAACCCCAGGTCCCCCAAGAATTGAAGTAAAGTTTGATTTGCTGTTGTAGGTTTCCGCAACAAATTTGTATTCCTGTGGAGGGGGCATTAACCTTTCGCCCAACCCCAATTCTGGAGGGCCGAGATTGATTTTGGAGATTCACTCCTAGTTATATTGCTCAACCGAGCTCATGTCCTGTCCACCCATGGTTTGAAATAAGAGTTTTCCTTCTAATAGGCGGACTGTCCTCCCACACTAATGAGTTCCATCTACCAGTTTTTTTGTTCTTGACGCCCTCTGTTAGACTGTCCAGTCATTTGAGTTTTGAGACCATTAGTACAAAGCATCATCACCACCGTTTCACCTCAGCCTCCTCTCTTGGACCTGTTGGTTCAGGACTGCAAGGCCCAGGCCCTTATAAACAGCTAACCCCCATATCTGGGAGTCGTTCCGCTATCCACGACCTGCGGACCTGCTGGGTCGGGGTCGGTCGCCCCAGGAGCACCCCAGAATTCCTTAAACTGGTTGATCAAAATCTCTACTTTACTATCAAACCAGAGTAGATTAGATCTAATCTAATGCAATGAAGGCCTGCAAAAATAGGGTACCTTCATCCTTTGAATTCCTTTACCTGATTGAACAAAATCTCTACTTTACTATCAGACCAGAGTAGATTTAATCAAATCTAACACAATGAAGGCCTGCAAAATAGGATACCTTCATCCTCAAAATTCTTTTACCTGGTTGAACAAAATCTCTACTTTACTATCAAACCAGAGTAGATTAAATCAAATCTAACACATTGAAGGTCTGCAAAATAGGATACCTTCATCCTCAAAATTCCTTTACCTGGTTGAACAAAATCTCTACTTTACTATCAGACCAGAGTAGATTAAATCAAATCTAACACAATGAAGGCCTGTAAAATAGGATACCTTCATCCTCAAAATTCCTTTACCTGGTTGAACAAAATCTCTACCATTAAACCAGAGTAGATCAGATCAAATATAATGCAATGAAGGCCTGCAAAATAGGGTACCTTCATCCTCTAAATTCCTTTACCTGGTTGAACAAAACCTCTACTATTTAAGCAGACAACATTAGATCAAATCAAATGCAATGAAGGCCTGCCAAATAGGATACCTTCATCCTTTGAATTCCTTTACCTGGTTAAACAAAACCTCTACCATTAAACCAGAGCAGATTATATCTAATCAATTGCATTGAAGGCCTGCAAAATAGGATACCTTCATCCTTTGAATTCCTTTACCTGGTTGAACAAAACCTCTACTATTTAAGCAGACAACATTAGATCAAATCAAATGCAATGAAGGCCTGCCAAATAGGATACCTTCATCCTTTGAATTCCTTTACCTGGTTAAACAAAACCTCTACCATTAAACCAGAGCAGATTATATCTAATCAATTGCATTGAAGGCCTGCAAAATAGGATACCTTCATCCTTTGAATTCCTTTACCTGGTTGAACAAAACCTCTACCATTAAACCAGATTTTTCTTCTTCAGCCTGTTGTTGAAATCCTTTATTGGATGAAGGCCTTTCTCAACTGCTTCCAACGATCTCGCTCCCTTGCCACTTGTTGCCAGTGTCTGTGGTAGCTATCCAGGTCATCACGCCATCAGGTTCTTTGGTGACCCCTGTTGCGAGCGTGGCCTCTGGGCTGCCACAGCGTTAATTTGGTCGACCATCGATTGTCCTCCCGTCGTACTACATGTCCTGCCCAATTGAATTTCGCGGTGTATATTATTTCAGGAATGTCTCTGACTTTAGTTTGCTTTCAGATCTAGATAGCTGTTTTTCTATCTCGCCACGTTAAGTTCATCATTATTCTCTCGTGTGACCGTTGCATTGATCTTATTTTCAGGGCTAATTTCTTTAAGTTCCATGTCTCTGCCCCGTAGGTGATAGTGGGGGTGATGCACCCTTCGTATAGCTGTCGTTTCAGTATGAGGGGAGTGTCCTTGTTCTTGAAAACTGCACTGGCTCTACCAAATGCCTGCTAGCCAAGAGTGATACGGTGTTTGATTTCTTCCTCCTTTGCTGATGTTTTGGCGGAGATACGTTGACCAAGATAGATGTAGTGCTCAACTTGCTCA
>JBCJKE010456587.1:0-14269 GCA_039654525.1 Melibe bucephala | reverse complement strand
CGGTGTCACTGTCCCGGGTTCAATTCTCAGTGGAACCACACATTTTTCTTTCTTATATTTCCTATTTTTCTTTATTAGATTCTTCTCTCTGTATTTGTAAATATTTTCTGTGGGACTTTCATAACTTGTCTAGATCTAGTGTGTTAGATCTAATAATTTCTTTGTCTTATAATTCAGCCCCTTGCCTCATACTTGTTTTCTTAGAATATTAGCTCGGGCGCAGCAATACCATTGCTATAAAATCGTCAACATTGACATAAAAGGCCTACAATCTACTGTATACTCTTCTAGCTGGTTGCCCGCATTTCAGGGGTCTCAAAATCGGGATGGGGACGATTGACTGACTGACTAACTGACTGACTGACTGACTGACTAACTGACTGACTGACTAACTGACTGACTAACTGAATGACTGACTGACTAACTGATTGACTGACTGACTGACTAACTAACTGACTGACTAACTGACTGACTGACTGACTGACTAACTGACTGACTGACTGACTAACTGACTGACTAACTGACTGACTGACTGACTGACTGACTGACTAACTGACTGACTGACTGACTGACTGACTAACTGACTGACTAACTGACTGACTAACTGGCTGACTGACTGACTGACTAACTGACTAACTGACTGACTGACTGACTGACTGACAGACTGACTGACTGACTGACTGATTGACTGACTGACTGATTGACAGGCTGTCTGACTGTCTAACTGACTACCTGTCTATCTGACTGACTTACTGAGTAAGGGAGTGACTGACTGACTGACTAACTGACTGACTGACTGACTCCGCTCACAGCTGAACGTATTCTTCTTTCGGCTTATCCAGTAAGTGTCGCCACAGCGGATCCTTCGTCTCCAACAAATTCTTCCTTTTCATCACATCCTCCTCTCTCTCACCAGCTGCATTCATATCTTCCTTAATTTCAGCCATATTATACTTTCCTCCTTTCCCTTGGCACTCCCCGTTTCCTCTTACACGGCAGTGACTCCTTCACCATTCCCTTTCTTACCAATGTATTCTTCATCAATCTCTCCTCTGAATATGACCTAGCCATCTCAAGATAGATTATTTCCCCTTGTACGTCTCCAAACAGAGCCAAGTGAGCAATCTCTTTAAAGTTCTTATTTCTCGTCACAGCTGAACGTTACAGCGGGTAATATAAATACCTAAATGGGTGGGACTTAGACAATCCTGAGATCAGACGGACGGAAGCTTGTTCGGTTCGTTGACGTCATCAATTCACACCACAAAAATGACATGAAAGAAAAATGCGAGGATACAGAAAAGAGCAGTGAGACGCTGTTTGAACGATTATTGTGATATTATTATGTGATATGAAAAAACAAAACAAAACAACCCAACCCAACAACAAAGAAGCGTGTAACATAACTCGGCCGAGGAGCACTACTACAGACAAACAATACTCATAATAGCTTAGCGTTTTATAAACTTTGCTCAACGCCACAATCCCAGGTGTAATTAAATCTGTCATCACCAACACCAGCGGACACAGAATTGTTTGTTGTTTTGTTTGTTTTTAAATAAAAAATATATGTTCCACAATCAAGACGTCACAAATCGACGCACATCTGCTGTACTCATTCTGTCAGTTTTCTATTCGCTAATGGGGCATACGTCTAATTGATGTGAGAGATAAAAAGAATTGAAAACGCATTATTAATTTCTTCTTCTTCCTCTTCTTCGCAAAAGCTGACGGACTCAGCCGACTGAGCATTCTTGTCAATGCGTTGAAAAGTAATTAGGCTGCGAAAATTTACATGTAAATGTTGTATACCTAAGTTTCCGTTTGAAATTTTTATATAGACTGATCCTTTATCTAAAGAGATCCTTTATCTACGTCAAGATGCCTTATAAATATATAATATCACAAAATATAATATAACATAACATAATATAACATCATGAATGATAAAACATTATATTATAACATCATAAATAATTAGCATATATTATAACATTATAAAAATAATATTATATAATGTCACAAATAATATAGCATATAATATTATTATAACACCATAAAAATAATTTACTGTTATAATATAACATCATAAACTATATTATAACATAAACTTTATCCAATTTTGTCTATCCTGTGCGTGGTCTCTTAGTCTTTCCTAATCTGTCTTTGATCTTAGTTGAATTGTGTGTTGTTGAGTCTCTTCAAGTTGTTATTTAATGTTACTGGAATTGTTGGTGTCGGTCTTCCTTTTGGTCTTTTGAAGAGTTTCAGGCATATTCTACCCGACAAAAATAACCAACAGCTCGAATTATTGAAATAATGTAAAGAAACACCGCTTTCCATTCAAATCTAAGAAGCTAAATAGAGCCATGTTTAGGCGTAAACCTGAAATTCCCACAAAGAAAGCTATTTCACGGATAACATCGAAAGATTATATCTAAATCTAGTTTATTGTGTAGATCTGGCTCTACAATCGATCGGTGGGGACGATGGTACTCAGTTAAGTGTTAGAAGTGGAATTGCAATTGTCTGCAAAAAGAGTGGAGAGTCACCGAATAGTGTACGAATTTCCTAATACAAATATTTACAGAGGGATCGCCCAAATGCAAAACTGTTGAGTGTTGGAATCAGATATTGAAGAGATAAGCAAGTCGATTTCAAGGTGATTACAAATAAAGATTAAGGCAAGTAATTGAACAGGAAGGTGGCGTAACTGAACACTTTCAGAACTGATATGCTTTAAGTTTCCCAATTAAACTTCATTTCATTAAGTTCGATATTGGAATTTTGGACTGGTATTATTAAAGAACCCGTAAATTTGTTGTAAGTTATTCGATTTGAATGTTGTTTACATTGACATAATCGATGTATGTTATGTTGTTCTATAGTTATGCAAAACATGATGGAATTTCCTTTAGTACCTTTAAAGTCGTGTGGCTTAAAATGTTGGGACATTTTATCTGAATACCAGATATATTGTTATACTGTAACATAAAATTGCAAAAATTACATAATACATAATAATATAGTATAATATGATTAATAAAAAGATTATAAAATATTTTTAACATATTGTTATTATTACAGTATGATAATATTATTGTGATGCAGCATAACATCAAACCAAACGTAACACGACATAGAAAATCAATGACACATCCGCTAAATCTGGATAACATAGATCGATGTACTATAATGCACATATAAGTAGACGCATTTAAGTAGTAGATACAGCTAGATATTAGAAGGAATAGAAACCAACTTATTATGTCTAGATCTAACATAAATAATGATTGCTCCCTTTATCTAAATCTAGATCTAGATCTTCTAATAAGTCTTTAAGTAAAACAAACTAAACATTGATTTTAAAAGAAGTAGATATTGCTCACGCCTGCCAAAGATTCAGTGCTTCCTAATCAATTAGCGTTTGAAAATGATGTGAAGTCGGTTACACAGATTGAAGTGTTAACGAGGTTTTTGTTGTACCAATTTTTTTTCATTAATGATCCTGTAAATTAGTATATGTAAAATAGTCTTAAATTTTAATACAAGAATGCCGAATCTATCAATGGTTTTAAGGCACCAAATTATAGATCAAGAATTAAAGGTTGAGATATACGTATGATTGAATTGATAATTACTACTTATTTATGTACTCATGTTGTCCGGGCATCTTAAAGGTTTTTAACCTATTTTTGGTCTATCTATTTGATATGATATGATATGGTTTGGTATGGTATGGCATGGTACTATGATATGATATGATATGATATGGTATGATATGATTTGATATGATATATGATATGACATGACATGATATGGCATGATATGATATGATATGATATGAATGATATAATATGATATGATATGACATGATATTAAATGATATTATATGACATGATGTGATATGAAATGATATGGTATAAAATGACATGATATGATTTTATTGTGATATGCAGCTTGCCATGGTTGAGGCATCCTTATTAATTTATTCACCCATGGTCTGTGGTTCCAAGGAACTCCAATGGTTCAAAGACTCGCAGGAATGGTTTTCATCGTAATCGACCCGCTACGTCTATGAAGGTCATCAATAAATCAAGCAAAATTATTAATTTATGAATACTTTTATAATGAAAGAATCAAAGAAAGTATAAATATGTGTTTAGATAAATAATGAATGGGCGAACATTGAAGGAAGTGAGCAATAGCGGGTAAAAATGCATAAATAATATCAAATAATGTAGATATTGGAGTCAATAAATGAATTAATGAATAATTTTAAAATAATCATAAATAATAAACCGGTGCGTGACACAGCATGATGCATAAATGATTTACATTTGAATACGTGGCCAATACAGAAACGCAAAGGTAAATGAAAGAAAAAAGGAATGACGAATGAGGGGAAGAAAGAAAGAATGAAAGGATGTAAGAAAGCAAGAAACAAATAATTAAAAAAAAAAAAAAGAACGAAATAGAGAAAGAAAGAGAGATCCTTTTTTCATAGTATTGAAATTATTAAAACCGTTCATATTCTGAGCATCAATCTTATTAGCGCTCTATAGAAAGTCCTAATGATTGTGCCATCATAATAGTAATTAAGCGACACAGAACTCCCCTGCACTCGTTCAATTAGCTTAGCCGCATCAAAGTCAATGAGCATAATTATGTCGGATAGTGTCCTTCCCTGGTAATATACTCCATTTTCGACATTGGCCTCTCCCCTCTGTTACGTGGCTTTTTCTCGTGAACATTATATTTTTGGCAAGGTGAGTAGGTTGTGATTTCTTTCTAAGCCTTGCAATTTGCATTAAAATCACGGCCCAATGTATTTAAATTTCAGAGTTGATTGTATTTCGATGATGATACTTTCAAATTATATTATTATAAATTACATAATAATATATTTATATTATGTTCGGCCAGACGACTTTTATTACCTCCTTAAAAAGAAAAATCTCTTCGTAATTTCATTAGACAACAAGCGAGGGCGATTAAGACGTTTTTTATATTAAAAAAAATTCGATCTAGAGACATTATGTCATTGTTATCCATTTATTAATGAAAATAGAACGATCACGACATAATTCGATAGATTCTGTATTGTATCTCCTCTACAGGCCTTGTGGAGACAGCTTGGGGATTCTCATGAGTCATGGCATATTATTATTGTCGTCTGGAACATAGGTAGCAACAATTTTGAAGAAAAAAATAACGAAATAATTGTACAACCATGTCTCAGGTTTCAGATTTCCGACCCGTTGGTAGTCAGAGTAATGTATTATTGTGTCTGTGGTCTATTTGGGCAGTCATCTTTTCAAGCATCGATCCGATAGTCAATTCGATACATCGTGATAAAATCCCAGTTCAATTTTTATTGATATATTTAATTATTTATAAATAACAAATAAGTAAAATCTTATAGAGAAATTACTATTTCATGAACAGATTTTGTAGTATCTTGCTCTTCGCAACTACAAATCTTTTGGCCGCCAATTTCCAGATGAAGATTGACATTCCCTCGGAGCGGGTTTGTATTGATAATTGAGACAGACTTGAAGACGCCTTATAAGTTTTTTCAGCCGTTGAAATTTCCACTTTTTTGCCGATTCTTTAATTATCAACCGTGCAACTGTGTACAAGACGAAGCATGTCAGCAACCCTTACTTCCCCTTCTTCAGTGGACAATAAACAACAAGATAAATTGCATGTATTAGATAAAAAGTCACCACTATAATGACAAATCAAAACAGTGAATTTTCGGGCTTAAACCCTTCTTTAGACAACAATAAAATAATAAATATTACAACTAATCTAACAAAATTAATAAACTAAAAGGGAAAAAGTATACAAAAGATTTCTAGATTTAGAAGTATGGGCCGATCTATTCGACACGATCCTGTTCGATGTAGATCTAGATCTAGATCTAGATCCAGCTCCTCCCCGAGTTATACAAGAGAGGTCTAGATCTAGATCTAAACCCTAGATCGATATCCTAATTTAAATCAACAAGATCCTGGTGTGGATATCTAGAATCTAGATCTAGAAATCTAGATCTAGAGGTAGATCCAGACCCTTATGTGAATCGACAAGATTCTGATGTAGATCTAGATTTTCTAGATCTAGATCTAGATCCAGCTCCCCGCTGTTTTACAAGAGGTAGTTCCAGACCCTTATGTGAATCGACAAGATCCGGATGTAGATCTAGATTTTCTAGATCTAGATGTAGCTCCTCGCCGAGTTTTTACAAGTACAAGAGGTAGATTCTAACGTTGGCTAAGGCTTGAGGTTCGGAGACACACATTTTGTCAGCAATGGATAGAAGCTGTAACTGTAACTTTAACTTCTGTCAAGCGAGGCTCTTTTTAAGAAGAAGCAAAGGGTTTAAGCTGTGGGAATGGACAAAAACACACAATCGTTAGAATAAGCCATCTTTTACCGCTCTTTGAAGGGGACCATGCACTAGCAATTAACAAATGAATAAAATGACTAGGCCTAATAAACAAAATGTAAAACATAAAAGGAGAAAAGGGATGACGAAAGAGGGAAAAGAAAGGCATACAGAAAGGCAGACTTTAAGGAGGAGAGAAAGAGAGAAAGGTAACATGTTGATCATACTATAGTTATTGAAGCTGTCCATAATCTCTGAGCATCAATCTTATTATTAACTATTTATACTCTTTTTCTCTCTATATTGGTGCTCATTGCTTTAAAAAGAGACACAACTAATTTGGTTCCATTGGATTTTCCTCACCATCGCAGTAGATACCGTTCAAAGCTAACACTGACAATCATTGAAGCGGTTAAAAGTAGGAGATCGTGTCGAGGATTTACTGACTGGATGTATTTGTTGATAAAGTTGGTACCATCCACTAAAAATAGATCGAAACAATTGGCGAAGGTGGGTGAATGCAAGAGCCGGAGACTCCATTCCAAATCCAGATTCTAAATGTAGCACAGGTCTCTTTACTTTTCCGCATCAATAAATTTCTACATCTACTATTGCTTCTCTTAGTGAGATCTAGATTCACAAATTATCAGAAAGCAAAGTCAATAGCAAAGGCAGTTGCCAAATCCTATCGATGTTGTCGCCTGCAGTAAATTAAATATTTTCGTCCGATTCACTGTTTTCATCATCAAGAGTAAGGTTTTATAATGAATATAAGAACTTGAATTAAGCACTAATGACTGGTGTGTTAATATAACTGCAATTCAACTACATTAACTTCATGCAAAATATGTCGAAGTACTTGATGTATATTATTTTGCAGTCGCCATGTTGCCATGAACCGTCGTTCAACTATAATACTATTTTATAATATTATTGTCATGTTTCATTTTTAAACTATAATAATACAATATTACAATGATATCACGATCCATATTCATGATCCGCAGATTTACCAATCAGAGAGTAGTAAGGTCATTGACTATTGCAAAATCCCTCAGGAAGAGCGGACGCCCAGCTCCAACTAAAAAGTATCGATTTAATGAATTTATGTAAAACAATACATTGGAGTCTTGCAATCACGCCATAAAGTGAACCAGTGTAGCTACAAATCAAATTCACCAGACACTATTTAAATAATATTGGAACTTTCAATAACCTATTCTAAATAAAATTAATGAAAAATAAGCACATGATTTTTAAAAGAATAACGATGGGCATTAATAAACGTTGTGGCTGATTCGTGAACAAATAAAATGCATTGCACATGCAATAAATAGCAAATATGATTGGATCACGCATTCGTCAGCTGTGTCAATGGGAGAAAAGGTCATGTAAAAATTCGACATGCTTTTGTGTGAATAAATTAAATCTTCTCTTTTCTGTACCGAGAAATTCATTGTGTTTTCCACATTTTTAAAGCGATACATTCATCTCGAATAAGTAATTTACTAGTAATGATAATAATAATAATAATAATAATAATAATAATAATAATAATAATAATAATAATAATATAATACTGCTACTACTACTACTACTACTACTAATAATAATAATAATAATAATAATGATGATGATGATGATGATGATATTGATGATGATGATGATGATGATATTGATGATGATGATGATGATGATGATAATAATAATAATAATAATAATAATAATAATAATAATAATAATAATAATAATAATAATAATATATGTTATATGTTATATATTATTATCTGAATCTATCATTTACCCTCTCAGTTGATATTTCTGTTAATGAAACGACAATTATAAAACAACAAAAGCAAGACCGTATGAATTTAACATGGTTTAATCATATTACAGTCTGTTTTATGCTTTATCAAACTACATGCGTTTTATGCTTTATCATATTACCGGTGTTTCATTATGCCAGTGTGACAGGTTACTGCTACCTTCCCAAGCCAGATCGACTTATCTACTGCACTTTATAAATGATGATAATATAAGGGGGAGGAGGCTAATGATAAACTACTACAGAATAATCACTTACGTCGCTTTGCCGTGTTGAAATCTAGTGTTTCAACTGCATAATAGACGTATTAAATAATATTATGTGCTTTTAATTTGTCACAAGAACATCGTGGATACGATTAACGTAGACAGTTGTATGGAGGCTTTTATTTAAGATTTTATTTGTGTGTGAGTTTTTTCGTTGGTTTTGGTGCGGTTTTTTAGAGTTTGTTGTTGTTGTTCTTGTTGTTGTTGTTTCTGTTGGGTTATTATTATTATTATTTTTTTAGATACGCCTTTCTACTTTGAAAGGGGAGGGGGGGGGGGGGGGCAGGCAGTGAACGATTATGCTGCTGACTAATTAACTGCTGTCTGAAGACGAGCTTTATTAGCGCAGGCATACTGCCTACAATAGTCACCACAGCCCTATCAATGCACCATGTCTGTTCGTCCTCTTTGTCTTGTCAAGGAGCGAGTGAGTTGCACGCTTCTGTCCCCAAGCGCCTGAAGAGCACGACGTACAAGTGGATTCTGTGCGCTATACAAGTCAACACAAGGTTACAAGGTTGTCGTTTTACGACTCATGTCATGTGCAATGAGCAGAGTATTAAATTCGTCTCCGATCATTACTCCCACCTCTCATTTTACATTCTCTTATAATTATTTATTTCTCATTGCCATCTTCTTTCTTTTTATTTTGTTTCGTATAGATTTCGTTTGTTTGGGTCTTTTTTTATCATTGTTTTTTATTTTGTTTTTGTTGGATTTTTTGTTTTTTGTTTTTTGTTTGGTTGTTTGGCCCCTTTCTTTGTTTTTGCGAGCTTTTTGGTTGTTTTTTATTTGTTTTGTTTTCTTTTAATTTAATAGAGTCTCTTGACGACAATTGAAAATTCTTTTTAGTTTTAGGTTGAAAATATTTAACGAATCCTAGTATAATCTACAAGGCGCTTTTAGAATCACTGTCCTTTAACTCTTTGACTGCCTTAATCCCATAATATTAGATCGATAGGAGCACAATTAAAATTTGAGTCTTTGCCTACAATTTGCCCATATATCGGGATGAGCACAATAAAATTGGCTTGGCATTGTGATAGTCAAAGAGTTCAATCGTGCTCTCCTCAGTATATCGGCTTAATGTCAGTAGAAGAGTCAAAGAAGCTTCACGTTAAAATGTAAATTGTATGAATAATGCTGATGCAATCATTACATCGTTCATTTTGGGGATTCGCCAATTCTATAGTACCATGACAATGCCGTAGTGTCTGGGCAATAGAAAATGAATACGTGGTCACAGTGGCTCAGCGGTAGCGATTTTGGACTCGCAACTGAAAAGTCGTAGTTTCGAGTCCCGTTGAGGACATTGTAATTCAATTTTTGGGCGAGACACAAATTGCGGCGCTGTTCTTGCGGCTGACGCTCGATTTTCGGTAAAAACCCAAAAAGACAAATTTCTCCTCGGAGATTAATAAAGTGGATATTTATTAGATTTATTTTATTTACATTAAGTATCGTCATTCACTGTCATGCTGAACAGAATTCTTAGGCCGATGCCACTGGGAGAATATTGTTCCCCTTTATGCCACACTTTACATCACTCGTCACTCGTTGTGGTCAATGATTTCCACACGTCGCTTACAAGCAAATCACTTATTGTCTCAAACACCACGTCACACGCCGTTTGTTTCAATTAAACTTGTAATTTTTATCGTTATCTGTTCAATCACACATTTTTCTTTCTACCTTTTCTTTATTTGTGCATGTTTTCTATGAGGCCTATTTAAATTGTGTGGATCTAGTGTGTTCAATCTAATTCTTTGAACCACTGCTAGATAAAATACGGGCGTTCAGTACCCGATTTTATCATCATGCCTGGAAAGTGGCTGCATGGAAAATCTATGGGCTACCTTGGAGATAAGACAGCAGATGATGTATTTGAATGGAAAAGTCCCGTTGCTGCAAACCGCGTTACAAAGAGCACAATGCACGGGACAGGGCATGATTTACTTGAATTAAAGGCTTTCCAATTTATCCTAAGTAATAATTACCTATAGATCCCCATTTCGAAACAATTTATTATCCTTTTTTATTCTTCTTTTTTTATAATGCCCAGGCTTCACTTCCGTGTCTTAAAACAGGTCAGGCATAGCATTCTAAAAGTGTGATCCAGGTGTTCAGTTCTATTTTTGGTTGCACAGCAAATTATAATAATTATATTATATTATATATATATATATAAATATATTATATATTTATATTATATATGACAGATATTATGTCTTGACTGTACCTATACTTATATTATGTTCATTTCAAATATACAACGTCATATTAAAGGTAGCTACCAAGGTATTCAAAGCGACAAAATTGTTTAAGTAATTGAATTTGATATTCACTTGTTTTTATGAGTTTGCATCGTTGTATTTGCAAACAAAGTCTTGGTCTTTATTGGATTTCTTGGCAGACCATATTCCAGACTTAACTCGTTAAGCTTATTCATCATCAATTCATTTTCTGCAAGTAAAGCTGTGTCATCAACATATCTTATGGTATTTATTTTATATCCATTAATGTATAATAAATAATATACCTTCTTCTTCACATTCTCTGAAAATTCATTCTCCATACAAATTAAATAATTCTGGGGAAACTAGGCACCCTTGTCTTACAGAACAATGTATAGCAACTAATGGGGATACATCGTTAGCTATTTTTACTGTTGCCATCTGTTGCCAGTATAGGTTTCTAAGTATCTGCAAATTAGCATTTCCTGTGTCGCATTTGGCTAGTATCATTTTAAGTGTTTTACGTTGCATAAAGCTTTCTGGTAATCTTAAAAGCAAAATATATTATAAAGTTCTTTGTTTATCTTTATTATATTTCTCCATGATTGTTCTCATTGTGAAAATACTTTCTCTTGTTCCCGAGATTGTACGAAAGCCAAACTGTGCATCGCTGATTTATTCACCAACAACTTTTTTTACTCTCCTTAGCACAATTTTAGCAGTAATTTAACACAGTTTGATGGATACTTTTTGTCTTATGCTCACTGCTTTTGATAGCTCTAGGTTTCTTTGGTAGCGCTATAGACGATCTGATAGATTGGCGGACACGTAGATGTTTAGTATGAACAGTAGTTTAGTTTTGCCACTCGGTCCTAATGATTTTAGTACTTCGTTTGAGATTTTAACTTCTTCGGTAGCTGTGTCACGTTTTATAACTTTTTACTGCAAGCTCAATTTCAGACATCCTCATTTGCGGCTGGCTTCCTGTTTGTTTTGAGAGAGGTGGTTCTCCAACCCGATCGTCATCAATAAATAACTCTTAGGATTAGGATATACTCGACCCATCTCTCTGCTCCACGATTTCTTTTTTTCTCTTCTTTTTTCTCTTAACACGGATTTCTTTCCATTTCGGTATTCGATGAAGCAAGTTGGTTACATGTTCTTCTTTGTGCGTGTCATTTCTTTCACCTTTTGGTAGTTTGATATTATTATTTGTGTATTAATGTCAACCAAAACCAACATGGCAGTGTTCAAACAGTTTTCTATTCTACTCTCTTTGTGGCAGTGCAAATTGGACCTTAGACAGGAGGGAGCACAGTAGAGTACAAGCAGGTGAAAAAATGAAACGTATAAGAAGAGTGGTAGGGAAAACTAAAAGAGAGAGAATCAGAAACCAAAATAAAGTAAATGACGTAAAAACTAAAATAGAAATGAAAAATATCAGACATCATTTTGATGAACATTGCCTACTTTTCCATTATAAACGGAATGGATCACTTTATATTATACGTTATTCATATGACAACGGGCTCTTCTATAATATGCCAGTGTTGGCAATTTGAGTCATAGCATGCTGTCCTCATTTGACAAGTCCTTTATCCCCAGTATCTGTTCAGTTTGCTCTCTTTTGTACTCCTCAATGAGTTTTACTTCTTGTAGGCTGACCAAACTGAGCTTGCATATTCTAAGTATGTACCAATACTTTCACAGTGGGATTAATGGGTTTTTTTATTTACCCTATGCCTTATGGATTCTAAGCAATACATAACAAAATTTATAATGACGATGGGATTTAATGAACATGTTGTAGTCTATATTAGTATCATGACAATGTTATGGTTGTACAATGATATGCCTGTTAAAGTTATAACGTTCTTGTCGTTGACAAGAAGAAAGATACTGCTATCGTGGAGCTATTTGACGAGATCTAGATCTATACAGTTGGCTGAAATAAATTTAACATTAATTATTTCTATCGCTTATTTTATAGACAAAACAATTAGTCTGTTATCTCGATAGATCTCTTCATCACGTTCATTACTTAATGGAAGGTTATGGTCTATATTTGAAAATATATTATATTCTATCATGTTACATTAATGATATGTTATCTACAACACGCGTGGTAATGATTTTATTTGGATGTACATCAGTAATAGTACTTTAACTTATAATAATGTGCTTTTATTGATACACGACCTGTTCTTTTAATTAAGTATTGTAGATAGTGCAATGTTCAGCTGTAATTTTTTTCAGAAGATTTTCGTGGGGTTTTTTTCGACATGAGAAAGTACTTCAAAACATGTTTGTTTGTCTATCTAATTATTTGCTTCTAAGCAATTTTTTTTAATTAATTAAACTATACAACATGATTGGATCCATCAAGGTGTGATCTATTCATCCCCATGAACATAATAATATCTTGTGAAATTTTCCGTCGGCTCCCTCAAATCTTGTCTATTTCAGTCCTTAACCTAGACGTTACTTCTCCTCCTCCACCTCATTATCATCATCATCATCATCATCATCATCATCATCATCATCATCATCATCATCATCAGCACCACCACCACCACCACCACCACCATCATCATCATCATCATCATCATCATCACCATCATCATCATCATCATCATCATCATCCTCATCATGATCAATCATCCGCATCATCATCATCATCATCATCATCATCATCACCCTCCTCCTCCTCCTCATCATCATAATCATCATCATCACCATCCTACTCATCATCATCATCGTCATTATCGTCCTCCTCCTCCTCCTCCTCCTCCTCATCATCATCATCATCATCGTCGTTGTCATTGTTGTCGTCGTCGTCGTCATCATCACCACCATCATCATCATCATCATCATCGCCGTCGTCGTCGTCGTCGTCATCATCATCATCGTCATTACCGTCCATTCATTCTTTTTACCCCATGATTCGTTCAAACACCACCTGTACTATTAAAATTTGGCAAAGCATTGTCAAACCTTTATGGCCCTTTAATCAAACATCAAAGACTTGGAAAGTAGTACCATGGACACCGCCCTCTCCCAGCCCCACCCCCTCCTCCCACGCCCCAAAATCATTAGAATTAGACACCTGAATAGTAATATCGTGGTCAATGACGGTGAAATCAAATGCAAAACTAATTACGGTAATTATCTATCGCAAGGTTGGGAAATGGTATCGGGGAAGAAACTTTCGCAAACTAGTAAAAGCATAATGAAATTTTGCATCAACCAACTGGACCGTGCAGCCAATCAAAGATTTTGTAGACTGAGGGCATTCAGTGACGAACATGGCGGTGTGTTGAACGCCATCTCAATTACCTGCAATCGGATACAGGTAGACTACTAAGGAAAGGTCCTCTTGAATCATTGTGCAAAGAATTATAGCTGGAACGTTACATAATATTAATAAAGATAGCTTTAATTGGCCCCTATGAGAATGAATTTTAATACAGAAAGTAGAATGTAATGAAAGAAAGAAGAAAAATGTGTCTACAGCGTGAAATGAGCCCGAAAACGAGGCACCGCACCAACCGCC
>JBCJKE010456477.1:0-14270 GCA_039654525.1 Melibe bucephala | reverse complement strand
ATAAATGTGAACGATCTTTAACACTAACGCCCAATACTGCCTTGTATGCATGCATGTAGCCTACATCATACTACATGTATTATAAAACCCTCACCGAGTTGTTTATCAGCGTTGCCAGAAAAGGGGAGTGGAGTGAGAGAGGGGAGGCGGCCTAGCCTACCGAACATCAAAGCGCGCTGGCAGTCGACGAGCCTCTCGCTCGGTCCCCTGCCCCTGGCGAGGTGGGTCGCGCACGGTGTATTATGGGAGCAGGGGATAGTAAGGTGGTGGGCGAATTGTCCGCACACGGTCGCATGGCGAGAGGGTAACATCGCAAGGACCTTGACATTGATGTACCGGGCTTTTTAATTTTTAAAAATTTTTTTTTTATTTCTGTTATCTTTTTCCTTTTCAAATCATCAGCGAGCAGGCTTGAGGCTTGGTGTAGGGTGTTGGGTGTTGCTTCCTTGGGTAGGGTCTTGCGAGCAAAGGAGAATAAAAGGGAACGACTGCCAAGCACCATCAGTGAATTCTGTGAATAGAGGAAGGATCTGGTTGCGAAGTTAGTTGCGCCAAGGTTGCCATCAGGAGAGAAGTTAGACCTAGAGGTGACAGTGTGACAAAAGCTCTTGAAAATAATGACATGACAAATCGGTAAGCTGTAAAGTGTAAAGCTGTCTGTGTTGTGAATGTCCTTGCAGGAAGAATGCTTGTTGGATTTTTACACTCCACCGATCTGTCACTACCAACCCAACCGAAGTCACACTGACACTCATCCCTGCACACGCATGTTCTGCAGACACAGCCTTCTCATGGCAAATAGGCTCTCATTTTCCCCTGCAAATTGAGAGGGGAAAGAGGGGGGGGGGGGGAGATAGAGAAGAAAGTGATTAGAGGTATTATTTAAATTTTTTTTTGTTCAGCACAATATATAAGTATATATATAATATACTATTTATTATCATTATAATGCATTGTTTTAGAGATTTCAAAATATCAATTAAAGATGAGACTGGCAGATTCTACAATCTTCTTTTTTTTTTCTTCTTCTATTCTTCTTCAAGGCTGTTACACTGCATACTGATGTTGGTGATTTGAAATTGGAACTTTTCTGTGAGCAATGTCCAATTACTTGTGAGGTGAGATTCATCAGGGATGGTAATTTTGATAAGAAACAGATTTATTATTTGAAGAATGGCTGTGAATTTTTGTACAGCTTAGATTTCAGAAGTTTCAGTTCTACGGTAAAGTGAAAGATATCAGATATACAGCCATAACCCAGAGAAAGGGGGCATGTGCCATATGTAGCCAATGTGAGACCAACTATGAGATCTTGATGCCTTTGTAGGCAAAGCGCAATCTTTATGTCAGTCCATGATCTCGCTTTAAATCCCATCATTTGTGATGTTCATTAAGCATGACACATGATTCCATTTTGATTCAAATTACAATGAAAGAATGGTTTTCAAAGTCAAGAAAGAGAAACAAGCAAAGACTCTAAATTTAGTTTTGTTTTGTGCCATGGTAGAGTATCACCAGACATTTTCTCTAGTTATGTTTTGTACCATATCATCTGACTTAAGTTTGGAGAAGTTTTGATCTTATTTTTAATGTTCATCCCCTTATCACTCACATTGTATTTAATATTGAAAAGGAATTTATGAAGGTTTATTTCGGGCATCATGCAATTTTTAAAATGTCCACGGCTATTGAAATTATATCCAACGTTTCACTTTAGTCAAGGTCGGCGCTCCTTGCCAATGCCCGATGAGCAGTCAGAATCCACCTGTTACCATATATCACTGGGCATTTACAGGCAGGCGTGTGATCGCACTTCCAGTGATAGCACACATGCAATACGATTCTTTGGATTTTCATTGAATTAACGTCAACATATCTCCTTAACTATCCACACTACCATCCCCATTTAAGATGTTATAGTCATATTAAAGATCATTCTCGTCTGAATAAGCCGCTACATTATAATTATAATTCTGAAAGTGTCAGTGTTACCCTTTTTTTTTTTATCATGTTTTTCTTAATTATCTTAATAATTATATTATATTCTTATTGAGGCCTACTTCACAAAATGATTTTCATGCACATCTACGTATATAAAACAAGGCATGTGATAGTATAAAAACACTGTCTCAATGTCTGTGTATTGTGTGTTAGTGTTGCATGAGTGCATGAAAAGTCAATATTCCGTAATCTCACTTCGAGCTGTTTATAACTTTTTTCTGAAGAGGGACACAGTGATGCGGTCAAGTGCATTACAAAAAATAATTCTTTCTCTTTTGACATGTACATAGTTTGTCCAATTATTAAACTCCAATGCTTTTCAAATTCGATTACAGTCATGATGTCCTCGATCAGACAAGGAAATTACATTGTGTTTATTATAAGGATTTATATCTCATTCAATTTTGTTAGCATAAGTACAGTAATTTAACCATTGTACAGAGCATTTTGCTCAGATGATTTAATTGATCAAAGTGGTCAACTTTTGAACAGGACAGCATAGATAAGGTGTTAAATATACCCATCAAAATGATAACAATATGTGCAGGCAAGATAGGGCTTTCCCCGTGACCTCAGCGTTTGGCCTACTTTCCCCTTCGGGTGTCAAGGTGAGCGCCTTGTCGGCCTCGCTCCAGGTAAAGTGAACACTGTTAACGATCATGTTTCATGCAAATTAGCTATAATAATGAAATTATTCTATGGAAATCCCTCATTTGGTGTCAAATTATTTTATTGCTTTTTCTTCAGAATTTTCTTGCACTCTGTGCCAGTGGCTACTATGACAATTGTCTTTTTCACCGAAATATTCCAAGTTTCATGGTGCAAACAGGAGACCCTACAGGTTCTTCTTCTTCTTCATGGTGGGGGGTAGGGGGGTTGTTGTTGTTATTTTTGATGTTTTTGTTTATTTTGTTGTTGTTGGGTTTGTTTTTTGAGGAGGGGAATCGTCCCTTTTTATGTTCCATTTTCTCTTTCAAATGTACAGAATGAATAGATTGAAGGACTTGTTCAAAAATGAGTAAACAAGTTTTAAGTTTGATCTTGATCATCATCTTGGGTAGTGTTGGTAACCTTTTTAGACTATATGTATATAATATATGTTTTAAACATATTTTGAATTATTATATTATTTGCTTCACTTGTCCACCATTTTAAGTTTTCACGCATCAATTCCTTTTATGTTCATTACTTTCCATACATATAGGTACTGGGAAAGGAGGTAGGAGCATTTGGGGAAGCAAATATGAAGATGAATTCAGAGAAAGTTTGAAGGTAAGGACAAGGCAAAGTGGCATAAAATAATATAAAACTTAACGTAGTCTGTCATACATTTATGTTGTAATTTTCCAATGATACCATCTAAAATACAAATAGGCCTAATTATTATTATTATTATAATAAACAAGCACTTTTTCCTGTTTAGGGCAGCAGGGAAGGGAAGGGGGGCTACAGGCAGCTGCCGCTAATCCACTTTTTTGCCATTTACATTCTTCTTCATTAACTTACAGTACGGTGATATATGAGTGATATTTTTCCTCTTGCGTGATTCACTCTTTTCATCATACAGCATTCCTCCCGAGGTATAGTCTCCATGGCTAACAACGGACCAGACACCAATGCATCTCAATTTTTCGTCACCTACTCCAAGCAGCCCCACCTGGACATGAAGTACACCGTCTTTGGGAGGTAAGTGGCCTGCCGTAGATGATGTGGATCAGTTTCATAGCATCTCTGATTCATAACTCAATTTATATGCGGCAAATACTGAGGAGAGTTTTTCCCATGTGGGTGATACTGATTCACATAAAATACACTCGAAACCTGGTGAACTTAGGTTCTAGGGACTTAATTATTTATTTTGGTTTATATTGTATTCTTTATTGTATTTCATCGGCTGTATTGTTATTTGGACTGCAGTTTACATTTCTTCCTTCATTTTATCAAGTTTTGCATTGCTGTGTCACCACATACAACATGTATGGATTTTAAAGTTTTTTTTAATTCAGGAATTTGCAACAGTCTTATCGTTTTTATTTTTAAAATTTTGTTACAGAGTGATAGACGGCTTTGACGCTTTAGACAACTTGGAGAAAATCCCCATCAATGAAAAGAACTTCAAGCCTCTGACAGATACTAGATTGAATTTTGTGACGATACATGCTAACCCAATAGCTGATGCTGGAACGCACCATCATTTATAGCAAAACAATTTTTTTTTCTTTTGTAAAATAGGTATCATGTTTCCTTTTGAAATCAATGTAAATTAGCATCCTTTTAATATTATTCAAAAATTATGTTTGCTAAATGGATGATGACAATTATTTTATGATTTATCTTCAAAACCATCTATCAAGTGTTTTTCTTTTCTTTTTTCATTTATTTTCTTAAGACAGTTGTCACAGCCTTTTTAAAGACCAATTAAACCTCATCCATAAATGAACCCAACTTCATCGCAATAGAGAATGCTTTTGTGAGTTGATGTTAACGGGAGTGCTCTGACAAAATTTGCTACCTCTGTGTCACATGTATGGTCTTATCATTGTTATTTCTTTCTTTTTCTCTGTACTTCATACTACAGTCGACTACATTTCAGATGAGCTGGCTTGATTTGATCTTTGTTTAAGTTGACTTTTTTTTTGGAACTAGGTCAGCTGTAAAGAAATAATAAGAAATCAAAACACTTGTGTTGACTTTAATACAAGCATCATTTCACATGTGTTGATCCAAACGTTTTGCCCAGATCATTGAAATTAAGAAGAAAGAGAAAACAGATGATTTGATGCTAGCAAATGCTAGCTTAGTCCTAGCACCTGCAAGTGCAAGCAACGCTATTGATCGCCGCAGGCACCGGACTGGATTCATATTAATAGTAATGAACAATGTACTGATGTCCTACATCTACAAGATACCATTGGTTGCATCGCTGTAGACATGTTGTGTTGTTACAATGTCAAGTTAGGCTCAGGCTAGACAAACATGACCCTCTTGCCTTTGCATGTGGCTGACGTTGGCTATGTGTACAAGTGTGTGTGTATATGCTATTTATGAAGTACAGTGGACTACACGTAAGATGAACTCACTTGATTTGATCTTCATTTAAGTTGACTTTTTTCTTTCGAATTGGGACTGCTAAAGAAATAATAAGAGATCAAAACACTTGCTTGGATTATTTCCTTGTCTGGTTTCCGATATGAGTGGGTGTGAGTGAAAGATTTCTCATCTTCTGTTTAATACTATTTGCAAAATACATAATATATACTTGTTATTTGAATAACGATATATCAATTGAATATTAGATGGACCTTTGAAGATATTGGGGAAGTGGGATAATGTGATTTTTATTTGTGTAATTGTTATATTGTATTCTGTCTCTAAGAATCATGTGGTTTGTAATTTTTGTATGATATCTTCCTTTCTAAATTGTTCTAGGCCTACTTACTGTGGATATTATTTTTGAGCCTGTAAATTTTCCTTATCAAAATATGATATACAGTCGACTACGCTGAAGTTGATCTTATTGGGGGAGTAGAAAAAAAGATAAACACATCTGAAGTTCAAAACAACCGACAAAGCTTTGTAAGGCAAATTTACAGTGATAACTTCTTAAAGCGAAACGGCATACACACATATAACAGGGATCACAGTTTTCCCGCAGATCCGCGAATTTCCGCGGTAGCAAAATTTTCGGAAGAGCGGATGTCGCCGATAGTGAACTGCAAAGCGCTTAAGGCCGAGCAGACCGTAAGCCAGCGAGATGGCTCGTGAAAAACGAAAATCGCGAAAGCGGCGGAAGGCGCGGGTGCGCTCTCGTTTGGTTGGAGGTACACAGGAAGTCTAAAAATGATAAAATTTCGGACGCTTTCCGGTTTCCTGTGAAAAAAATCTGCGATTGCACACATGTTCTTGAGCTTTGCTTTGTGATCAACTGAGAAGACGATTCGAAGGATTGGCATGTTGTTACAGATCTATTCTAGATAATCTAGTTTGTTGATCTCTTGATCTCTAGATTCTATAGACTTGGATATCTAAGACTAAGAACGTAATTGATCGAAGTGTTGAACCAGTGCTCATGACGGATTTACATTAAGCTGTAGTGTGTTGATCTAAATTCTAGACTATCTTTTGATCTAGATCTAGACTCTAGATTCTAGAGCTAGATTAAATTAGCCTAGATTCTAAATGATCTTTTAGATTAGGCCTAGTTCTAGATCTAGGCTACTCCATTACAATAAAAACATATCAGTCAGTAGGCCACTTCATTACTTCAGTCAGGTAGATTCTAAATCAAATTCTATTTGAAAATACCTCTCTAAACAGGTGAAGTGTGTGTCTTTAACAATTGTCTAAAGGACGTGACTGTGCTCTGATAAACACTATATCTAGTAAAATGGCCTCTTGCAGTTATCATGTGCTCACTAAAGCCAAAGAGGCTACAGTAAAGGAAATGGGCAAGGACTGTAAGAATAAGTTTACATTTCATTGGCTAGAGGAATCAGTGAATGTTAAAGTAGGTGCTGTGGAGTGTAAAGTGAACGTTGGTGATAGCATTGTGAAAATCAACATTAGTGGAAAGGCTAGTTGTGAATGGTACCATTCACTTCTTACCTACAAAGTTAAGGGTTTGAGTACCTTGAAAGATTACCTAAAGAGAGAGAGCCATGTTGCACAGTTGAAAATCCGACAATCCAACTATGGTCTTGGTAGCTTTGTGCAACCCACTTCACAACCGAAAAAGAATGTATTCCCCATTTTCGAAATATTCTCTATAACATCCCATGTTAATCCAGCCCAGGAACAACAGCCTTCAACCCCAGCTGAACCTAAACCAGTAAAAGTACCAATTGTGCCACTGATTGACAGGGTGGCATCCATGGAGGCAATGGTATTAGCTGTGATGGCAGAGAATGCTATCCCATTAACCATAGCCCCCGTCATCATCGACTCATCCAAAGCATGTAGCACAGACCCACAAGCTCTGTCTGGGTTGAAATTGAGGGCTTCATCTGCTGGAAACAAAATTCGTTTTGGCTTTGCCAAGACAGTAACTGCGACACTTTCTGTTGATCTTCAGAAGACTCAGTTTTCCTTAAACATTGATGAAGCAATATGTTCTAAAACCAAGAAGATTCTTTCAGTCTTAGTGAACTATTTGAAGCAAGGAACAATTAGGGTGCACCATCTTGCATCAGTGGAACTAAATAAAGCCGACTCTGCAACAATATTCAATACTGTAGTGGACATTTTTGAAAAGCATCAATTGCTATGGGAAAATCTTGTCTCAGTTTTGAGTGACTCTTGTGCTGTGATGAGAGGCCACATATCTGGTGTGGAAACAAGAATCCGTGAGGAGAAAGCCCCTCACTTGCTGGATATTGACGGTGACTCCTGCCATCATATGCAGATTATAGCTAAAAAGTTTTGTTCACCCATCCATGGAAAATTAGAAAAATTGTTTAATGCCCTCTTTATTGACTTCAAATGATGCTCTGAATTTAAACTTTATCTGTCAGAGATCTGCTCCCTTACACCATGCCCCAGATGTGCTCAGGAACACGATGGCTCTCCTGCTATGACAGAGCCCTTGAGACCATGAACCTTATGGGTGCATATCTGACATTCTACTTTTCCTTCTTAAGTGAAAGTGACAGGGATCTGTACAGGCCTATGATGAAGGAAGTTCTGGAGTGCCACAGCATTGAGGTCTTACAGAGAAAGAGGATATATAACATAATGGGGCTTCTTTCAGAGAAGAAGTTCAAGAAAGGTACAAAGGAGGGAAAGCAGAGAAAAGAGGCTATAATAGCAGCTCTGTTTCATACCTCAAATGGTACACATTTACAGCTTCAAGTCTTTTCCCCTGTACTGGGCATTTTCAAGGAATATGTTTGCACATTCCAAACAAAGGCCCCTGTGGCCCACAAGCTACATGACAGACAGATGGAGTGTTTGAAGAAATTTGTTTGTTGCTTTATGAAGCCAGAGCACATCCCTACAAAACTACGCAAACACAACAGACAGAATGATTGATCCATCATCTCATTTACCACACAATGACATTTACATTGGACATTCTAAAATAGAAGCACCATCAGAATTTATGGACATGGTTATCCAGAGCTATGTTTCAGCTGCTCAGCTCATGGTTCAAAAACTGCTAATAGAAAACAGTACTCTGGTGGCTTTTTCAGCAATGGACCCTGAGCTGACTAATCACTGGGTGGTCATGACAAACCTCAAGGTTCTTGGCAGCAAATTAGACCATCTCCTAACAGATACAGAGAAAGGGGTTTATGAAGATGAGGTGAGAGCCTATGTGAATGACAAAAGCCTACCTCCAACTTTGGACAGAGTGGACAAATGGTGGGCGCAAGAATCTGTTTCTTCTAAGTACCCCAACCTGTCAAAAGTGGTAGTGGCTGCTTTCACCGTTTTCCACGGCCCCCTGGTGGAGTCAACTTTTTCAGAAATGTCTAGAATTATCAACAAACAGACAAACAGAATGTCTATCCAGATGCTTAGTGCAATTCAGACAATAAAGTATGAATTAAAGTCCAACAACACATCAGCACTTGAACTCTTTAGAAGGCTTAATCCAAAGACTGACCCTATCAACCATATGTTAGCAGGAATATGAGAACTGCCTTCACCTCATATGAGTATGAAAGGAAACTACAGAGGCCAAAAGAACTCAAGGAGGCTGTGACAACTAAAACAGAAAAGTCTAGACAAATCCATGCTACCACTTCTGCTATTAAAAAGGCTGCCATAAAGAGAAACCAGAGAGCCCACCTCACTGTTCATCATCATAGTGGCATCATTGCTAAATATAGTAAAAATTCAAAGTCAAGGAAATAAAATCCATCCTGGACTTTAGACTTAGTTAAAACTTTTTGCTTTAGGGTATCATCTTGACAAGAGGCTTTCTTTATAAAGTAAAGTATTTTGTTGACTGTGATACCCATATTGTAAGACTAGGTATAGGGCCATAACATCCACAGTAGTAGTAGTAATAGTAGTAGTAGTAAAGCTCTGATGTTTACAACCATTTTTTGCAACGGAACATTCACGGACTGACAAAGTAACACTATCAGGTAGGTTTAATGTTTCTGCTTCTCTCATTGGTTTTATTTCAATGTTATATAACATTCTTATGACTGGATTGGGTTCGCGGGGGTATTTTCCCATATATATATCCTTTGATCCTTTAGTAGTCTTTAGACAATGCACCTGTGTGTGTGTGTGTGTTTTGCATGCATGTATGATGATAGGTCTGTTTGGATTGAGGAGATGTTGAAAAGGCACAGTTGTGACTATGATTTTGATCTGATGGGGTATCGATAATGTATCATAATTTTTTATGCTGATGAATTGTTTTTATTTTCATATTATGTAGTTGTGTCTTATTGGATTTTTTGCAACCTTTTATTTTTCTTTAAAATTGAGACGTTTGCAAGTCCTAGATTTTTACTCTGTGACCATGGTTTGTGTGAGAGCTGTCTTTGAGTGTCAGTAGTAACAGACACTTGTTGAACAATGCCTCAGATAGTAAAATGATTTGTGAAGATGCAAGATACTGGTCAGGCTTGTGTGAAATTGTTTTCTTTGAACTTTGAACAACTGCTGGTTGTGCATTTACACTGTGTGTGTGTGTGTGTGTGTTGTACTAATAGTACAATTGATGAATTGTGTTTTAATATTCATTGATTCTGATGCTGCTGTCAAAGAGTTTTCAGGCTGTAATTTACTTATATTGGAAAACTTGGTGGACTTCTCTTGCCTGCTATTCTTGAATTACCTTATGTTTGTATGAGATGGAGTGTCCAAGTTTATAAAGAGATATGAGTAATCAGTCTTCTTCTCCATCCTCATAAAGCTATGGTAAGGTTTGCCTTCAGCCTAATCTTCAGGGAGTTATTCTATACCATATCCTTGGAATCTTGAATGTTGTTGGGGAGGTACTCCTGTATGCCTCAATGTTGATGTCATCTGCCATTCAGTATGAAGATTTGTTTTGTTTGAGTTTATTTTTGTGTGTCAGCGATCACCAATTTTGAATGGCATTTTAGTCCTTGGAAAAAAAAGAGATGGCTCATAATACTCATATTATATATGTTATGTGGCATCTTGTTGAATGGTGGGATTTTTTTTTAAAATTAAAATGTGTCAATACATGCATTACTGTTGAAAAATAAGTTTTGTAATAAAAGCAATATTTGTTGCTCGGTATCATAACAATGTTTTTGTGGCTTTTTTTTTTTCTTAATCAATGGGTAAAAGGGTTAATAATTTATTAAAGTGAAAAAATTGAATTCATTTCATTTCAATGACTTAGTTTCACAAATTCAGCTCACTCTTACTTACATATTTTGTTTTTAATTACTCTGTTGCAGCCACCTCATTGGCAACTTCACCGCTCAACACAGCCATCAATCCACTTTTAAAAAAGAAAATTATTCTATTATTATATGAGAAAGCACTTTATTGTGGGAAGTAAGAAAATCACGTAGATTGCTGGTACAGCTGTGAAATTCAGCAGAAATTCCAAATGAAGGCTACCCTTGAGAGCTCTTCTCTTGCTAGACTCATCTAATCACCAAAACATTCGGCACTGATATCTGAGAATGAGATAAGATACAATCATAGGTATAAATAACTTATTCCTTAAAAAAGGCTAAATTGAAATGAAGAAAAAGAACATATTAACAAATAAATGTTAACAATATGTATTTTCACATATTTTATTGATATTTCAAGAATGTAATGTTTACTCATCCTTTGAAGAGAGCCTTGTGTGATTTGTTCATAGAATCAATGGTTTAAAAATGTAGTTTTAAAAGTAAAGGAGTGTGCAAATGTTCCACATTTGCAGTGGATTTCTTTGGTTCGATTGTGTGGACACTGGGCAGATTGTGATTCTAAGACTAGTTTCAACATAAATTCAGGGCTCAGAATTATAGAAAAGATACTGGGGGGGGGGGGGGGGGGGGTCCACTTAAAAAAACTTGCAAAATTGTATTGTGTTCAGATATTTTTACAAAATTTGAATTTGGAATTCCAACCTTGTGATGAAGAAAATCAGAGCCATTTTGCTCTTTTCCAATCTGCAAGTGGTGGCATCTCTCTCAAAACAAATTCATCCTGGAATTTAAAAGAAAAGCCACAATACATTGAAACCAGATGTACAAAAGTAACACACATATAACATTAAAATAAAACTCATTAGTATATCTTAATCTTAAAAACTTTTTTGGGGAAAAAATTTTTAGCATCTGCAGAAACTTTGTTACTTGCTAAATTTCACATGATTCATCAAAATAAAGCATTTTATTTAAAAAAATCCTTGTTTGAGCGTTATAGAACCATCATAAAATTGATGAACAAAAACCTCCAAAAAATACCTCGATGACGACCTGTCGGGATTGTACTGTGTAAAAATTCCAAAGGATTCTCGAGTGAGCGGCTCGGTTAGTAATACTGCTCGAATAATTCTGCCTTGCAAAAAAAACCCTATAAAGTAATCAATTATAACCAGGCAATTACCTATACCAATCACTTGTCAGACTATAGTTAACAAAGCGTTTCAAGGCATTTGTCGTTTATTGTCAAGGTCTAGAGGATCACAATGGTTGATTCTGCAGGACCTGCGTCAGTCACTGGCGACAGATCAAGCTTGCCGCAACATGTGGGAGATTATACCTAAGTGATTTAAAAATCTTCTGTCTTTTTACGGCACTTTACAAGATTCTAGATAATTATTTACAAGTACAAGGTTCCACATTATTCCAGGAACAGCTTAAGTGGAAGAAATTTGTACCCAATTTATTGTTTCCCTATCTTTGATCACAATGCTCACTCATCTTATTTTTAGCAACCATCTTTTTTTTCTTTTTTTTTTTACAGGATTTAAATGGTTGGGAAAGTATCTTTCACACCTCAAAAATCTACTCATCAACATGTTATTGTTTTTCAGGCCTCAAGAGTGATCAGCCTAAATTTATATTATTCACAGATCTCTGTTTGCCAAAGGCTTTCTTGGTATTAGTAAAAATGTTAAAATATAACACATTCATGTGGATAGAAGCTCAATTGCTACAAGTGCATAAAATCAAAATCATATCAGCAAAAAGCTTGGAGGCTCCAATCAAGGAGCAGAGAGAAAATGAAGGAACGAGGTTAATTGTAGGAATTAAATAGGGAGCAGCTGGCGGCCAAAGGTCAAACAAATGTGCAAATAAGTATTTGCCTTTTTCCATTTGTCTTCAGCTTGCATCTAGAGAAACCTTGAGAGGCTCCTTACTTCATTTGGTGAATCTCAATCATAATGAGATAGTGTGGTCTTATCTGTAGTTCTTTTTACATCAGAGGTCTTGTTCAAAGCGACATGAGCCAACAAAAAAGATAGAATATGTGGGAACAATGGGGGATTTTTTTTTGGCATCTCATTGAATGCAAGGTCTTATTACTTGACATCCTAGGTCCAGCAGAAGGCCTACCTAATTTTTACGACCATTTGCCATGACATAGAATCATAAAGAGGACATGCTCCACGTATCTCACTGAGCCCAAAGGAGGAGTGGCGCAGGTCTACTTACATTTCCCTTGTAGCTTTCTTCCATCCACACAGCCAATAATGATGTGATGTTCAAGGCAGTTCCAGATATCTACAATGATGACACACACAAAAAAACAAAACAAAACAAAACAAAAAAAAACACCCAAATATGTCAATGATCATCCATTAATATTAATATGGCTAAAGAAGTTAAAAAATTTTTAAAAAGTAATATGTAGAGGTGAGCACATACAACAATACATAGTAATAGTAGATAAGTTGAATCAGACTAAACAAGGAAAACAGCATTAACAACGAAGTTGCCTCTTATGTAAGTCCACCTGCACTGACCAATATGAACTGTAAGACTTTGTATTACTCTCTCGAGTCATTCAACAAGCCACTTGCTCATCGAAACAGAAGAACATCCAACACTCTGTTTTAGTTTTATGCAGGCAAGCTTGCCTGCCTATGTCTATGACAGAGTAAAAAGTCAGAATAAGAAATAGGGCTCAAACCTGGGAGCATCTGTGTCAGTTTCTATGACGTTTGAATGCATTTCATTTAGACTGACGTACAGTTGTCCGATTGTTAATTGTTAAACATTCAGAATTCATGCAACTGTGCACTTATTAATCTATTATTTTTTTTATGGATTCTTGATGAGCAGGTGAGTTTGGAGGAGGAGGAGGGGGGAGCAAAAGGAAAAGAGGAGGATGAAAAAAAAAAAGAAGAGGAAGAGAAGAAGAGGGAACAAGAAAGAGAAGTTAATTAAGATTAAATCTGGCGTTCAAGACTATTCCTGTTCTTACCATATGTACAAGCTGTCCGTGTCGAATGTCCCCATGGTTGTCGTTGTGTACTGTCATAAGGCGACGGCTGACAAAATCACCCAAATCACAGATCCAGGCCACCTGAGGAAATAGCATAATCCAAGGCAGTCTTCTTAAATATCAGGTCTGAGAAAAAAATGTTCCTGAAACTTGGGAGAGCGTAATTTTAAATTACTTGGATAGATTCACACCACATTTACTGCAATAATAGCACAACAACTTGTTATTCTGCAATAAATTTCAAAATAAGAATCTGCCCATCTTTCAGCCATATGAAAAGAATTATTGTGGCATCAAATTTCATATCGCATACTCAATCTCTTAGTTACAGAATGTTGGGTAATCATGATACAGAGAATTCCATTGTCCACCATTTTCCTACCATTTATAAAAATTGTAACAGTCTGCTACATACTTCAGTAGACCTAAATCTTCATAATATCAAAATTTAATAATATTAACTTGCTTTGTTACTCTTATTTTCAAACAAAGAAACATTTTTAAGCTATTTTTTCACTTTCAGTTTTTTGTGGGGTCCTAAAATTGCTATCACTAATAATCAACAATCACTACATTTAAAAGAGTCTTCAAAACCTATCTTTTTACACTGAAACAAACAGAGAAATGGTGGATTAACAAAACTAGAATCGAAAGTGTCACATACTACTCCTATTTGGGCATCCTCTTCTCTTCACGCTTATCATGGTCAAAGTGGGCTGATAACCAAGCGTGTAAAGCCTCAAAGATAATATTCAAGATAAGAAATATGTTCAATAGACTTGAAAGTATCAATTGCACAACCGCTTTAAAATTTTTGATGCAAAAATCAAACCAATGGTTTTATATGGTTCCGAAATATGGGGAACGAAAGCATATGAATGTAT
>JBCJKE010456366.1:0-14274 GCA_039654525.1 Melibe bucephala | reverse complement strand
ATTTCTTCAATACTCGGCATTTCTGCCCTTTCCAGTACTTCAAAATTCGATACATGATCTGTCCACGAGATGTTCATAAGTTGGCGGAGATGTCTCTGCTGTACTTGTTCAAGTCTCTTAAAGTGACGTCTGTAGAGAGTCCAAGTTTCAGAGCTGTACAGAAGTGTTGGTATTATGTATGTTGTACATTATGTATTACTGGTACATAATTGAATGTAAATTATATGTACATGTAGTTTAATCACTGACCACACTTTATGTAGTGTCTGGCGATACTCGTAACGATGATTGGCTGCAAAAGCGGTAAATCAAAAGTCGACAGTGACTAGTCACCTATAGGTGTTCCTCTTTGTCCTTCCCACTAGTCAGCTGGCTGTGTGTTCTATGATGTACATTTTTATAATTGTATAATCTTTCATAATAGTGTGGCACAAGAATGCTTAGGCTACATTCTAAATTTTAATGTTGCTCAATTACCATCGGCCGTATCGGATCTTACAAGAGATCCGCTTTGGCATTGGCCTATGCTATGCACAAGAGGGTGGCATTACTCCTTTGTTCACCAAGGCAGGGCGGGGCTGTTATTTGTCAACCAAATGACCAAGGTTTGATTTTGAGTTAATGGTGAGACAGTTGGATTGAATGTCTGTTCTTTTATTGCCTGCGCGAGAAGCCTGGCTTTATATGTGTTGACATTGAAGCGCAAATGACGTGTTACCAAAGTTATGAATGGAATGGCTGTAATGTGTGTAAAAATTCTTTCTCATTATCCTTATTTAGTATTATTTCAGGCCCAGTGAAAATCATCAGGTTTTAAGACAAAGGTCTGGTCAGAGACCGGGTTATTAGGGGGTTATTTTAAATAGAAGAAAAAACTGTTTCACGAAAACATCAGGTTATTAAGTGAAATAGGCTATAAGTATAAGTAAGGCAGAAATACCTTTAGTAGCATTTGGAATAAGTACTTTTGGTGGCCTTGGAAATTCAAATTTACATTTCGTGCTTACACTTGGATGTTTCATTTAGAATACTAAGCCAACGTCTTTTTATTCAATAAAATAAGTTTACATTTCAAACATACCAGAAATGCACATTTACATATATACACAACAATAAGTGACCAAATCCAATACAGATTTAATATTTCAACATCAGACATAAATACAAATTTCCTTTGAATTGGAATTCAGGTAAACATCAGCTGGCTGGCATGTAATTAGAATCGAGGTAGTTATAGTCTGTCTTGAAAGTCATATAATCAGAATCCAAAACTGCACGTGTGAAAGGCTGGAGTCTATGGCTAGAATCATGCTTTCCGTGTTGAAAGGGACTGAAAGAAATACAAAAAATATAAAATGTTAAAAAAATAGGCCTACTATTTGTTGATCCCATGCAGAGATTTTTTTTAGGTCTTTTCTAAGGAAAGACTGTAATAACCCAGGCTTAAGCCGCAGAGCAGCACACCAAAGGTGGGCAATGGGTTAATGTTCTTGCCCAAACAAAAAATAACAATAAAAAACAACCAAAAAACAATGTAGATGCCGAAGCAGGGCTCAAACTGTCAAACCCAGGAATCTTCGGTTTCAGTTCAACAATCTACACTACTTTCATCGAAGACATTCACACAAAGTCATGTCTTACTTATAAAACTCAGTTTATCAGTATACCTCCAAACCCATCCAACCATGCTCATCATGCATCACGCCTTATTCTGATAGGACAATATGGCTTAGACTGCATGGCTCAGCAGATGAATCTGTCTTTTCGCTTGACCAAACAGCTCAAGTGGCAACAAATAGAAAGGTGACATTAATCTTAGTCTTACATACCAACATTTACAATCCTCCTGTATCAAATTATGTGAACACCCTGCTTGAGGATTTTCTTATTACAAAAGGTAACATCATCAATTGGGGGAGTACAAAGAAAAGTTGTGGCAAATTTACATTTTTTATCTCATTTTAATTGAAACATTATTACGTCTATGAGATGAGTCTGCATATATTCATATATATATTTATTAAAGTTAACGCTTTTATAAAGGGCTATATGTGGTTTATAAGATTAATTTTTCTTTTCCATAAGCTGTTCTCAGAATTGTAAGTGAAGCGTACTTAAAAACATCATTCTTATATGTATAAGTAGACACCACTGTACTGAGTGGAGCTTGAATGCAAGATTTGTTGCATCCAAAAAGCTTCACTCTTGCATTCATCTTAGCGAAGACTGCAAATTGAAACTGAATTGAAACTGAACGCAATGTTTATGTAGCCTTGATTTAATTATTGTAGATTGTAATCGATTATCTCTTTGAATCCTTTTTATTTAGTCCTTGTTAAATCTATATAGTCAGATAAATATAATATAAAATGATAAGTCAGACTTACACATTACTGCATCCCTCACAAAGGTCATAAGATTCGTCAGGTGGACAGTCTCTGCAATGCCATCTTGTACCAATAATAGGTTCTGATCCACAGTTGTCACACTATAATTACAATAATAATTTCAAAAGACATGAATCACATTAAATGAAACGAAAGTATGTAATGTACATTAAAATATGATAATTCATATTCTTTTTAATCTATTTGTGATTGAGTATTTAGTGAAATTAATCCATTGAAATTAAGATCATAAGCTCATTCCATTATTGGAGATAATCTTAGCATTTAATAAAAAAGGAAACAAAAGTAAGAGAGCACTAATGACACATGGAAATTCACACTAAAATGCTAAGACTAAGATAAATTCCCTGTGACCAAAACAGCTGGTTTATCTTAACTTAGTCTGCATAAGCCTGGTATTTGTTTTAGCCTCTATACCCCCTTTTGCACCTTTTCTATCCAATAATCTCTTTTTTTTTTTTCTTTTTTTTTTTTTTTTTAGAAATTGGTTCCATACTGAATTTGTGTATTCTAGATAAGGTCTCCTTAATAACAATAACAGTATTAACAGTGTAATGTGCATTCTTTCAGTAAAACTTTGCAGGAAATTTCTTGCATTTTCACATTCCATACATTACGCATAATCAGATCAGATGTTCTATTAAAAATAAAATGGAAAATATGATTGTGGAAAAAGGAAAGGGTGGTGATTAGATCTTACTACTACTCTTTCTGAAACTGTCCAAAAAGAAGGAGAATGTAAACTAAAATTGAAAGTATACCACACAAATGATTCCTTCTCCTTCTTATAGAGGTGTACGAAAAGTCATATGCAGGCAATTGCTCTCAAATACAATCAAGATTGATACTGGCGTAAAGCAAGGATGTATTTTGTCACCATTTCTGTTCTTATTAGCTATTGGCTGGGTAATGAAAAAGTCAGATAGATGAGTAAGAAAAGAGGGGCATCGGATGGACATTTACTGAAACCTTTGAGGATTGAGATTTCACCTATGATATTGTCTTATTGTCCCAAAGATTTACAAATTTAAAGAAAAAACACTAGAATGCTTGCAGAATTCCAAGAAAATAAGACTGGCAGTAAATTCAGAAAAAAAACCCCAATGAGGATAAATAGCAGTCTCAAAGTTAAAGAGACCATAATAATTGATGAGAAAAGCATAGAAGCAGAAGATGTTCAGAACTTGACATACCTGGGAACTAAAAATAAAATCTCCCACAATGGAAACACTCAAACATAAATAAATGAAAGGTTAACAACGGCTAGAAGGGCTTTTGATATACTGAACTCAATCTTGAAATTTAAAAAAAATCTCTACAATAACAAAACTACAAATTTTCGAAAGCAAAGACTTGGCAGTTTTGTATGGTGCTGAATCATGGAAAGCTACAGAAGGTATCTGTCAAAAGGTCACTGTTTTTCAAATCAAATACATGTATCTAAGAAAAATTTTCAAAATATTTTGGTCAAATAAGATATCAAACAAAGACCTACTCAAAAAGGCATGCATATAGCCATAAGCCATAACAAATGGTTAGGACATGTTTGCAGAATGCAACCCTCAGCACTCCCTAAGACTGCATTAAGATGGACACCTCAAAGACAAAGGAAGAAAGGCCGTTCGATGGAAACATGGAAAACAGTAGAAGGATGGAAACATGGAAAACAGTAGAAGAGAGATAAAATGATAAGGGTAGACATGGGGAGAGGTCAGAAAAAAAAAGCAGAAGATAGGGATCTTTGTTATTTCCATATGTCAGCCTTATGTGTCACTGCACATGACAGGATAAGTAAAGTATATTTTAAATTGATTGCAAATTTTTATCCCAATAGCTGAATGGACTGGGAAAATACAGACATATGACGATCTATATTTGAAAATAGTAATTTAAATATATTGAGCACCAGATCTTGTGTGGCTATTTTTCATATTGAACTCTGGTTTTACAAATGTCCTGTAAACTTATCTTTGACATGTTGTGGACTGTCATGTATGTTGCATTTTGAGAATGCTAAACTAAAACTAAAAGGCTATTTGCATTCTTGCATTGGCTCAGTATTGGTCTTTCCATTGTGGATTATTATCTACTAAAATAACACCTAGATATTTGGGCCTTATTTATCCTATTTTAGGTTTTGTTTTGTAGGCGACAGTTTGATTGTGTAAGTTTCTTCTTATTTGATATCTTGATTCCATATTCATGTCCAATTCCTGTTGTTGGAGTGTGATAAGATCGTTTTGATCTGTTAGTATCATAACCTGAGATGATGTATCAAGCACTTCCTAGGCAGGTTCTCATCATGACCGGAGACCATGGGAAACGTTCATCACATTTTTGCATAAGTTTTGCATATATATATATGTAAAATTATAATAAGCTAATAATAACATATAGTATAACATAAGCTAATGTTAGTATAAACAAACATCCTTATATTTATTGTTTCACAATAAATTTTATTTTGAATAATATCTACTTCTAATGATCATTATAAAATATCTAATGCATAAAAAACAAAAACACAAAAATGCATAAAAAACAAAAAAAACAAAACAAAACAAAAAATGCAGAAGTTGTATTCTGATAAAATGTATCAATTATAATACAATTACTAGGTAAAATATATATATATATAAGAAAATTGATAAATAACCTTGTATCCAATGTGTCGTATTACAGAGGTTCGCTCTTTAGCCACTTTTTCTTTCTTGACTTGCTTCAGTCGCAGTAATTCCTGATATTCAGGGGTGTTACGAAGCTCTTGAGGAAAGGACTCATCCTCCTGTAGGAGAAATGTTATGCAAAAGGTAATCATTGAAGAGGAGTGACATCATTCCTCAGTAAATCATCCCTGTTGAAGCATATACTGAGCTAATTTAAACATGAATGTATTTAGCAATAAAATTGAAAAAAACTAAAGGTCAATAATCAATAAGACAAAATGTATTCAAGATGACCATACAATTTGGATGCAATTGCAGAACAGGCTTGGTGCAATGGGCCTTTCATTTTCTTGCATATAGATCAGTGTTGATCTCTCCATTTTAGTTTATTATCTGTAATAATACTTGTCATCATAGTTTTCCGTGGGTACTGCAACTACGGCATGATCGCAGATAAATAAATCTTTCATGACATGGAACTTCACCCGCGGCGCTGTCATGGAATTTTAATTTTTTTATCTTGTAATGTCAATCCTTGAAGTAGTGAATTCACTGGCTGCCCCAAAGAATAGAGTATAAAGTTTGTGTAAACTGCAACAAATGTATCAAAATGACATACCAGTAACTCAAACTGCCAGCTCAACTGATTTTGAAGTTATAAAATGGTGCCTAATTTTATGGGTCACATTTTTTTCTAGTAAATTATTTCATGTCATCAGCTTGTGTTTCTAAACAAAACAAAAGCCAGATTGTATGCTTCCAATTGTTGGGCTTTTTATTTACTGTATCCCTAGTGCTACCATGAATTAATTGGTAATTATATTTTTAAAGCAGTATGGAAAAGGAAGTTTGGGGTATAATTCTGCGCTGCATTTTGAAATTTCCATGCAGAAAAACTATGGTGACAATAATACCTTGAATTTTGCATAATTTTTGATGTTCAAGGTTTGGTGTATAGATAATAGTTTCATTATGCAAGTTTGTTTTCATTTGTTATTTTAAAGAGGCTACTTGACATTGCTAATTTTTTCACTTACCTTCAACTTGTCATTAGCAAAAACAAATAAAATTCTTTTCCTTTTCTATGCATTGAAAAAAAAACAACAAAAACACAAAAGAAGATCATAAAATAATAAATACAAGGGAACAAACTCCTGATCCCCCACAACCCAAACAAAAGATAACAAAACTAAAAATATCTCCACAGAAAGAAGGCCTACCGAAGAGTCATCTAATGGTTCCTGATACATAGAATCAGGCATAACCGGAGTATCAGTATTGTCATTACTGATACCATGGGAAATGTAAGATGACCCAGAATCCTCTCCCTCATCAGGCATCCACACTGGAGGCACATGGGACTGCATAAATGTTGAGCTTGAAAAATATAGTCTGTTGTAGCGGTGATGCCTATGTGAGCCCTGATTATGAAAAGTATAAGGATCACAATAATTTCATTACCTAATGATTATTCAGTTTAATCACATTGTATCTAAGCCAAATAAATACTCTATCAAATTTTAAAACATTGAGAGATTAAAGTTCATAAGAATATTTAATTTAATTTTAGTTCCTTATTACTTTAGGTCTCACCAGAAGAATGTTTAGTAGAAGATTTATCTTTTAACATTAAAAAAGAAAATTTCAAATTCTCTCTGATCAGATGATGTAGATCATCTAAAAAACAAAACAAAAATAATTGCTTTAACAGGAAAAACACATCAAGGATTGAAAACAAACAAAAAAGGTAAACTTGTAACTTTCACATAACTTGTGTGAACTAGTTGGAGTCTTATTCTTAATAAAATGACTGGAAAATTTTCAATAAATGATTCTTGAAAGATCTTTTCCATAAAACCTAATCATAACTGTGAAATTCAGAAAGAATATTGTTTACCTATTGTATTGAGTATATATTGTGAACTGTTTTTACTTTAGTATCTTTCAACGCAGGTAGTATGAAACGAAAGCATGATTTTTATCCATATGTAACTTATAGCAGTAAAGGTGATACACATGTTATAAGACTTAAATTTGTATATATCTTTAAGAAAAATATAATATACCCTTCTTGTATGAGCAGCAAGATTAGGCATACGTCCTGGGATGGGAAGCCCCTCTCTGGCAAGCCTTAAAAAGTATTTTTGGACACGGCTAGCAACCTGAAAAATTATAAGAACTTTTCTTTACAATTGTTGCCCTGGTTGATGATACAGTGGATACTGCTTATACTATACAAACTCTGTTTAAAAGAAGGAATTTCTAGAAAACAGAATTAATCTTATAAAATATAACCCTTCATATCAACATTCATTTGTGTATAAAAATGCTGACTTATCTCATAACCATAATTATATTACTATCGAAGTATGATTATGATAACAAATGCAAATTTTGTGCAATAAGACTATGATCACTTTCCTATGCATGGCCACCTAGCTGTTGGGGTAAGTGAGAAGATCCATTCATTGAGCCATACGGCCTTATCCATTATTGTGTCCTATACAAACAAGGTGTGATGCGTAAGTAGTATCACCTATGTGTGGATATGGCAGGCACAATGATAAACTGGTTTTAACAATCTCGCAAATCAACAATCTAGTGAATATGTAATGTGGACTTTAATAAAAAAAAAAACAACAACAAAAAACTGGACATGACTTTGCATGAACGCTTTGAATGCAAGCAATGTAAGTTTTCAATGCAATGGTTGAGATCTTATCCAACAGCACACTGTCTTTTGAACAAAAGTTCAACTAAAGACCTGTCCTGTTTCTTTATTTATCATTCATGTATCATCATGACTACAGTGAAAAGAAACTATCTTTTGCACAGTAAAGAAATCATAGTATTATATATAATAGACAGTAACAGCTATTTGAAAACAAAATAAAATAAAACAAAGCAAGGAAAATATTGCATGATTTTTTTTTTGTATTGGTAAAAGAACACAACTTATAAGAATACTGCATACCCCTGGTTTTGAGCTTTCTCTTAAGTGGCAACCATTGCATATTGAATAAGACATTTGAACTTTGAACACTTTAAGTTGAAAAAAGAAAAAATATTTTAAAGAGCCCAAAACACAGAAGTTTGCAAATGTACAAGGTAATACCTGCACAGACAAAAACAGAAACATATAATACAGAAAAAATATACATCACCTGAATTGGTGTCCTGTTCCCCAAAGCATTTGCTATTTTCTCCCATCTTCGTGACTCTACTTCTTCTGGGGGATACTGAATTAGAAGACTTTCAAGTCTGATCAGCAGTGATGTTGATGTAGTGTCAAGGAAAAAAAAAACCCAATGTGAGTATGCAAAGTAAAACAGTAAGAAATGGAATAAAATAAAGTATGCAAATGTCACAATCATGATACAGTAGCCCCCATCTATAAGCACTCACACAAATCAGCTAAACATATGCATTTCATTCATGGTCTTACAGACTTTTTGCTGTACATATTTGTATACAGTCACACACCAGTTATACACAAGCTTTGTGTATCCCAACCAACAAAACATTTTTTCAGTCTGTGCATTCTTGGCATACATATAATGGATATAAATAAAGAATGGATTATGATGGCTATAGATGCTTAGCTTCAAATACCTGCATTATGTTATACTTATATATCTAACTAAAACATGCATACAGAGAGAAGAAGATGTAGAGGAAAAAGAAGAAGAAGAAGAAGAAGAAGAAGAAGAAGGAGGAGGAGGAAGAGGAGGAGGAGGAGGAGGAAAAGAAGAGGAGGAAGAGGAAGAATAAGAATAAGAAGTGGGAGGACAAGGAGGAGGAAGAAGACGAGAAAGAAAAGAAAATGAAGAGGAGGAGAGGGAGAGTAGACAATGGATGTCACTTTATTATAGGGGCTAAACAAAAATTCACCCAACCTTTGTTGCTCCTCTTCAGTCCAAAGTTGATTAAAACTAATTGGTTTACTGCTATCCTTTGTTCGCCCTCTCACAACAACAATGCTGGGGTCATTAGAATTTGAATCTGATTTTATTGCCTCATTATCAAGTCCTTGAATAAGCTTTGACTTGAGGCTCTGGACTGCATCAGCTGAAAAAAAAAAATGGATTGATATGATAGATCAAATAATAATAAACTCTATAAAATGAAAATTTGTTCTTTTCTTTTGGGAGGAAAACTATGGCCTGTTCTGGGGTTAAAAAAAATGTTTCCTGCATTCTTCTTCTTCTTCTTCAAGTACAAGGTCTGATACAGACATCTTTGATAATGGCACGCCACTTACTTCTATTTTTTTTTTTATTACTCTTAGTTTTATTAGTCATCCAGTAATTTAAGCTCTGTAAATATGTTATTCTTTGTCTACCTTGACTCCTTTTCCCTTCAATTTTTCCACAAAGGGCTATATATGTTCAAGATCTTGGTGTCTATTTATATAGCCTAAAAACTTAAGCTGTCTTTTTCTGATTGTCTTCATTAATGATCTCTCTATTTCAGCTTCTTCTAGTATTGTTGTTTTCTTTGCATCTAAAAGAAGTCCTTTACGTTCACTTTCAGTGACTACAGCATTAAGAAGATTTTGGAGATCTCTCTCTGAAGTTGCAAGAAGAGCTGTATCATCTGCATACCTAATGCTGTTGATATTTTCTCCATTCACTTAGATGCCTGGCTTATCTTCTAAATTCCTGAGGATTGTTTCACTATAAAGAAATTGGGTGACATAACACAGCCCTGTCTCACTCCTCTTTTTATTATTATAAATTCGCTTAGTTCTCCTTCAATTCTAACAGCTGCACATTTATCCCAATACAGGTTCCATATAACTCTTAAGTCTTTCCCATCAATATCTAATTTATATAAGATATTTAAAAGTTCCTAGTGTCTTAATTTGTTAAAAGCCCTAGAATAATCAATAAAACATATGTATAAATCTGTTTGAACTTGAATACATCTTTCCATTAACATTGATAGAGAAAAAATGGCATTACGGTCACCTTTGTCTGGAACAAAGCCAAATTGAGTTCTTGAAAACACAGGTCTTAAATACTTTCTCATTCTCCTCATTAGTATTCTAAGCAATAATTTTGAAATGTGACTCATGAGACTTATTGTTCTGTGAAGCTCACATTCTGCAGCACCAGGTGTTTTAGGCAGGGTTGTGAAAATTGATTTCATTAAGTCTTCTCGTACGTTTTCACTATCATATATTGCATTTAAGAGTTTTTTTTGTCATCTCTATCCCTACATCTTCTAATGTTACGATTACTACTATTGGTATATTGCCTGGACCTGTTGCTTTACCAAATTTCTTTTTCTTTATGGCATTTTCTACTTTATCTTTTAAGATTGGTAGTCCATCTAGATCCTTCTTATTTATAATGGGTTTTTCACCCCTTTTATCTTCAAAAAGGTCTTTTATACACATTCTGCCCACCTATTCAAGAATATGATGTCTTGAATAGGTGGGCAGAATATGTTCCTACATTTCATTGTAAAAAAAAACAAACAAACAAAAAAGCAAAACAAAACAAAACAACAACGAAAAAACACAACAAAAAAACAACTAAAAACTTTCATTTACCTGTGCTATCTGGAGCATTCTTTTTATGTCGAGTCATATGACGTGAACTTCCAAATGATGTAAAGTTGGCACTGCTTGTGTACTTGTTCCACTGAATGTCTGGAAGGGTAGCAATCTTCTGTGGTCGAGGAAAATTCATGTCCTTTCCCTGTTGCATATCTTCTACAAAGCTGAATGGATCAGATAATACTTTTTCTTGGACATTGTAGAGCGTCTCAATATCTTTTGCAGCTTGTTGTCTCTGTGCCTCCAACACAGCTATAGTATGCAGAACATTTCTGTAGTCAGTATTTTCCTTCAAGGCCACATGATCTGACTCAAAATAGTAAACTGCTGATAAATTGTCCTGTAAAGAATATTCATTTGCAAATGACATGCTTTTGTGTTTCCTGACGTCAAGTCAATCTTTTCTGAAGAAAAAAGGCCTGTGGAAGCCAACCAAACATTTTTATACATGAAATATATTACAAACACTGAAAGTGAAAGAGACAAGAACATCAAAGCCTTTTTTTCCTTCTATAATCTTCCATAAATTATAAAGCAGTACTAGAAGAAGCAGGAGTAGAGAGATTATTAAAGAAGACAATCAGGAAAGGACAGCTAAAGTTTTTAGGCCATATAAATAGACACCAAGATCTCGAACATCTAGCCCTTAGTGGAAGAATTGGAAGGTAAAGGAGTCTGGGTCGACAAAGAATAACATATTTACAGAACTTAAATTACTGGATGACTAATAAAACTATGAGTAATTAAAATAATATAAGTTTTTTTAGATTGTCTGAGGATAGAAGTATGGCATGCCATGTTCACAGATGTCTGTATCAGACCTGATACTTGAAGAAAGATTTTTCTTTTCTAAATTATTAAAGAAAACATATATATTTAAGAAAAGACATTACAATTGGTCAGAAAGGGTTCAGTGGCCATGGATATTAACTGGACAATTTTCTTAATTTTTTAATTATAACTATAAAATAGCAGACTGAAACAAATGAATGATTCTGATCATTATGGCTATAATAATAATAATATTATTATTATTATAATAATAATATAATAATAATAATAATAATAATAACACAATGATGATAAGACGAATATTTTTTTTATTCATTTAACATTATAAAAGATAAAACCATAATCCAGCTTATTTATTGGTGTGTTGGCGGCTGAATTTCGTTCTTATTCCACTACTCAATTGGACTTTAATGTTGTTTCATAATGTTTGTTATAATACCACTATCATATTATATTATATTCACTAGTATTTTTAGAACACCATCTGAAAGAAGACAATTTGAAATCATTAAAGTTAAAGGAACAGACCCCTATTCTACTACCAAATGGAATCACAGTATTGTATAACGTTGGTCAATGAAGCAAAGGGCCTGCCTATATATATATATATATATGAAAAAAAAAGGATCATAAGGACTTCATGAGTTTCACTGGATTGTATATAAATATAGGCCTATAATATATATACATATAATACACACACACATATATATATATATAATACATATATATATATATCATGTATATATATATTATATATTAAATACAATGCAATAGAGGATATATTATAATATTTATTAACCTAGGGTATATTATATTACATGTAAGTGAGAGTATCGAAATAGGTGGTTTGCTCAACAGGTTTTATCCCATTCATAAAAAAATATTGCGTAAGTAATAATTATATTTTACAATAACGTATCATGCACATAGAGACTTTCCCCCTTATTAAGATAAAATAATGATTGAACGATAGAATCTATAACTATAATTATTATGCTGAACAAAGCGAATTGTGGTCAAGAATGGTTTAAAAGTTGTTAGTGAACGTTTTATCTCGGTCTTCTAAAACCTTTCTAAGCACGTGGGGATATTACAACCAAATACACTGGTTACAACGAGCCTTAATTATGCATTTGGCCCTGCATAATATATATTATTTTTGTTTCTTTGTATGCAAAGCTAAAAATAGTCTAGAGCCTTGCCTGCAGCCGCCACGAACCACGAACACGTTGACTGACAGACACACTCTTGCACGCACGCACGCACGCACAGACGGACGGATTGCACAGCAAGCGCCCCCTCGCGCCAACGCACTTGCAGGCAAACGGATGTAGTCCGATGTAGACTATCAATGGCGAAATATTTTTTATCGAAATGACTTGAAATCACGAGCCGTTGTAAGTGTTTCCAGATCGGAAAATGGGTAAGTAGATTCTGATAAGCAACTCATGACTTCTACTTACATCATCCATTGAACTGATAGTGGGCCTATTGTTAATTGCGAGGTCACTGTCATGCATTCATAGCATCGGTTAACACAGGCTAGCCCTACCTTCCTTTTTTTTTACTCTCTCAGGCAGTTGGTCTCAGGTCAGGTCCAGGCCTTCCCATAATTTCCTTCTTTGACATCGACAGGGTAGTCTGTAGCCTAAAACGTAGACAATGAGTAGATCTAGTATGAGCCTCAAAGAAAACTGTTCGGTGTCGTTCTTGGTTCTTACACTATAGATCTTGATCTAAATGTGTCAGAGTGGAATTATAAAACGAAGACGTCATAATATTAATATTTAGTCTGCATTATAATGGCGAAGCGGCTAAATAAAGCTGAGTTCAACTAGGCCTACTCAAAGAGGGAAAGGGGAGGGTGGAGTGATGGAAAGAGGATTGCTTTTTCGACTCAGACGAGAGGCCCAGTTCCTCGAGCAGGGTTGAAGAATCGATACCCTGATCTAAATTTGCACTTGGCGGCCTGCTTTTTTGTTGGAATTTTTGTGACGGAAATTTAGATCTCTTGAAAATGTACGCTGTAGATAGATCTAGATCTAGACGTAATCTAGATCCAGCTCTTTGCGCCTTTATTTATTATCGTTCTAGTTAAGATTTACAATAAAGACAATCAACCCAGCCTAGATCTAGATTTCCAGATCCCAAATCAGGACATCGCATCACCAATCATCGAATCGTTTTTGTTCTGAAAGTGAAAGATGGGTCAGTCTTGGGGTACCGACCTAGGATATTTGATTTGAATGCAGAATGTTTTCACTGATGGTGAGATGAGCCTGTCGATCTAATTTAGATCAATCTCTAATACATTCTTACAAACCTCGCAGCCTTTGAAAGCGATTTTGGGTCTAGATTCTAGATCTCGATCTACACCTTCTGAAACTTCCATAGACTCAGCAGATTATTTGAGCCTTTTCATTAGATCTAGAATCTAGATCGATCTAGAATCTAGAGATCTAGATCTAAAGATTCTTGTTCAGCTTGTTTTACTCTTGTATGGCCTCCTAGTGCAATGTTTTAGCACATTAAAATGGTAGATCTAGACCTCGAGCTTAGAAAGTCTACAGAGAATTGTAAGAACTAGATCTAGCATGTAATCTAGGTCTACATTTAGAATAGTTGATCAAAAGATTAAAAAAGTTTTCTAGGGTTAGATCTAGAATTAAAAAAAGCTAAAATACTATAAACCACTCTTTATTATACTATATATGATGTCGAGAAATGCCAATTTTACAGGAGAGGCAACATTTTTAAAAATACAACTCAAAAAACATTGAAAATGCAGAGAGAGAGAGAGCACTCTACTGGGCTTCATTCTTTCTTCATCATCTGTGCCCAA
>JBCJKE010456256.1:0-14279 GCA_039654525.1 Melibe bucephala | reverse complement strand
CTTTGCCATATTGCATTTCCACACATAACACTGGAAATGTTTCGTTCAGTTTTTGTTCTTTCTTGTTTTACTTTTCAGTATTGTCTTTCATTTTATATTCTTCATTCATTACTGTAGGTTCAACTGTTGCAGGACATCAAGAAAATATTGTTGAGCAGATTGCTGCAGACTCAGTGGCAGGTGCTGCTACAGCAGCCGACAGAGAAACTCCAGCTTCTACGCAAACTCAAACTACCGTGGCTGCCCGTAAGAATTTGGGCGAGGTCGCTCCCTTCTGGATACCAGATGCAGTAGCGGAAGCCTGCATGACTTGCAATGCCAAGTTCACCATATGGAAGAGGCGGCATCATTGCAGGGCGTGTGGAAAGGTCAGTGGAACATGTGATTATGTGGCTTTGTTTTGTTTTTATATTATATAGATGTAAATAATTACATATACATATAATATATGTAATGTACATTGTTATATAATATGTATAGATTTAATTATGTCTTTCAAATTTTCAAATTTCTTTAATCTTTCTGCTCTGCTAAGTCTCTTGAGATGCTATATAAAAATAGAGAGTGGGAGGGATGAAAAGGGGGGGGGGGGAGAAAGAAAGAGAGGGGGGAGGGGAGGAGGAGAGAAAGAAAGAGAAGATAGGAATGCTGGAGAGATGATCAAGCGAAATACTGACTGCCGTTGGTATTGCTTGTCCCATTGTTTAACTCTCTTAGGGCTCTCTTAAGGTTTTACTTCAATTTTATCTCACCACATTTCATAAAATAATAGACCTTCAAAAATGTTTAATAAAAGAAAAGGTATAATTTGAAAAAAGGTTTGTCTTATATAATTGATGTTTCCTTTTGGTATCTCTTATACCTTGGTTTGTTTTTTTATTTTTGAAAATGCTTTGATTGTATTTAGGTTTTATCCTGAAATTCCTCTGCCTCGTGTTGCCCAAAATCTTGAAAGTGGAAATCACAACTTAAAGTGAAGAAGGAGGACGGGAGGTGAAGAGGGATGAGGAGGAGTCAAAAATATATCATTTTTGTTTTACCATGTACTTCATTTCAGGTCCTATGTTCCCAGTGTTGTAGTCAAAAGAGTTTGCTGCCATATTTAGACAACAAAGAAGCCAGAGTTTGTATAGATTGCCACGTTGACCTTAATACCCAGGGTAAGTTGGACCAAGTGCAAGTTTTGGAACAACATATGTGTGTGTGTATTTTCCCCATAATACTATGATATTATCAATTTCACCAACTTAAAGACGTAAAATTCCATGTTTTTATCCAAGGCAAGCTGAAAAGTGTCGTCTCATCATTTGAATGTTTTGTAGTTTTTAGTTTTGTTTCTTTTTTTTGTGTGGCAAGGTCATAGTTGATGGCAAAAGCAGGCATAAGTTGAAATGTCACTGCTAGCCAGTTAATAAATAGAGACAAAAATAGGTTTAATATACTCTACATGTCCATACTTTTGATAGTCCTCTTTTGAGATTAGGTTGGATCTATATACTTTTAAATCCAGATTTAAAACTATAAGAAGATTGCTGGAGTATATATGAAGGTATGTACTTGTCCCAATATTTAAGGATCTTTGTAAGTACAATTTTAAAAGAAAACAAAGTGTATCTTGCAGTCCTTATAGTACAACCCTGCTAGAGTATTACAGTTGCACAAACAAATAAATCTAAGGTAATATAATCCTTGTTAGCAATCCTACAAACTTGCTAATCACGATTCAAAACCCGGACTTGATGTTGATGAAAATTTGATGTTATGACTGCTGCCATGCATATTGTCAGCATTTTCCTACAGCAAATATTTCCTTTCCTGCTCTGAATGTTGCAAAAACTGATATTTAATATTTTCTTTATAGGACCAATGTATTAAAAAATTATGTCCATGTCATCTTTCTCCGCCTGTAACTGTTCCCCTTCTGTTCATCCTCATCCTTTTTTCTTCTTCTATCCCCCCCCCCCCCCCCCCCCTCTACTCATCTGTCTCTGAGTTGTTAATAGACCTGATGTATGATTTAATTTGCCTTGTAATTAGAAGTATTAGAATTAAGCACTAGTAGAAGGACTCGGAAATAATTATGCAATCAGTGTGCCTGGAGACAAGTTTAAAATACCATTTCATTTTAGTCAGAATAGAACCACTGTGATTAGATCAGCACATTTTTAAAATCACTTAAATTTCTTTACTTAATTGTATATTTACTTATTTATTTATTAAGAAAAACATTTTTTTAAAATGTAGAAATTGTTAAGTAGAAGAGGCACAACATTGGCATCCACTGTTACATCCTTCCATGTAGTTATGGCTGTGAATGGATTGACCCAAGTGTAACCTGAATATTCCCACCTTTTTGTCATGTTAAATATTTAGATATCTTGAAATGTTGCATTTATAGATGGCTGCCATGGTTATGGTCGCTTGCTCTTACACTGAATGCCTTAGACTAAGACTGTTTCAAAGGAATAGGATGACTTCCTTACATGAGACTAAGACTGTTTTAGGGAAATACGATGACTTCTTTAAGTGCAAAGTTTTATTAATGTCATCCTCTTGGACATCTGTCAAGCAAATATTGAAAATCATCAAGTGTTGACCCAAGTGTAACCTGAATATTCCCAATTTTTTGCCATGTTAAATATTTAGTTATCTTGAAATGTTGCATTTATAGATGGCTGCCATGGTTATGGTCGCTTGCTCTTACACTGAATGCCTTAGACTAAGACTGTTTCAAGGGAATATGATGACTTCCTTACATGAGACTAGTTCTGTTTGAGGGAAATACAATGACTTATTTAAGTGCAAAGTTCTATTAATGTCATCCTCTTGGACATCTGTCAAGCAAATATTGAAAATCATCAGAATTGGGCGTGCTTTGATGTGTCTGTTCAGTCTGTTGAAATATGAATAACATAGGAAAACAGGAATTATGTCTTATCATATCATATCAAAAGTAAGGGCGATATAGGTTGAAAACCTTTAAATGCCCCTTTGAAATTTAATTAAATGAATGCAAAATTAGGCAAAAAGTAAAATGACTGAAATCAATTGCACTCACAATGTAAGGTCTCTATAATCAAATATAAAACGATTATTGATCATAGTCTTATCTCATACAATGTAATTCTCTGTCTATAGCCCTCTTAAAAGCATTCATATTTTTTCGAACTCTTAGTACCAAATGTCAAACTATTCCATGTTCTAACGGTCCTTAAGATGAAAGAATTTTAAGGAGGTAGAGCTACACTTAACAAATATTTTATACTTATCACCTCTCTTAAAGGTGACGTGAGAATAGTTGAAAAATAATCTTTGATCTATGTTATCAATCTCTTTTACTATTTTGTATAGTTGGATAAGGTCTCCTCGTTTTCTCCTGTATTTAAGTGAGGGAAGTTTAAGAAACTCATTGATGATATTTTTGAGAGTTATCTTTGAATATTCAAACTGATAGAGATTTGACTTGACCTCATGGACGTCTGCTGGATTAATCATCCAGCTTAGCAGTCTCAGCATTGACTGCACAATAATTGTGCAGAATCTTTATTCCCATTGATTTATAGTGATATCTTTGATAAGGATTTAGAATCCCGAGATTGAGGAAAATAACTCTTTACTAATGTTTTAAGGCTTCATCAAAATACATGTATATTATCCAGCATAAGCTTGCAAAAAATAACCAGCAAAGTGATTGAGAATGTTTGTAAGTCTGATTGTTGTAATAATAATAATAATAATGATAATAATAATAATAATAGTAATAATGAAATAATAGTAATGATAAAAATAATAATAATAATAATAATGATAATGAAATTATAGTAATGATAAAAATAATAATGATGATGATGATTATTATAATAAACAGTTCAGTTGGCCTGTTTGCGTATGAATGCTATTTCGTGTTATTTGAGTACCCAAATTGTCAAGAATGCTGCATTGAATCTTTATTTTGTGTTCTTCCACTGTCATAGTTATAAAATATGGCTTTGCTCTTATGCTTACCTTTATCTTGCTGGTCTGTGGTCTCTTTTAAGTTGGGGGTTTTGTTTTCTTTCTTTTTTTAATCAAAATTTATGTGGGGAAAAATATTTGCTTTTTCCATTATCTCCATTGCCTTTTTAGTGCATGAAATGGTTATTGGAAAAATGGTATATATATAATGTGACAAGAATATTTATGAATCTATATGCCATATTTAAAAGAAAGAGTTGACTATACTATTTTACTGTCTTGGTTTGTTGAGTATTATTTACCAAGAGCATTGCTTTTCCAATTAAAAAGAAGTTTTAATCAAAGTTCAAAGTGCTTCCTAGCAACCAAAAATATAGGTTATTTAAAAAAAGAAGAAAGAAAGGAAAAAACCCAACCCAACCAACCCACACCACATCTTCCGTTGATGTGAAACCCCAACTAATGAAGGAAATACATCTTGAATTGGTATGAAACCCCAAACTTAATAGAGGGGGGAAAAAACAACAGCTGTTTACATGCCTGCCTCAACACCTTTTGTTTTGCATTGTATCTTGGCCTGTGTTGTGTTAACAAACAACAACAACAACAACAAAAAATACCCCAAAAAACAAACAAAACAAAACAAAGCAAAACACCAAACAAAACCAACAGAAAACCCAATCAGCCTCACTTTTGTTATCTGCTTGTACTGCATACTTTCCCCTTTTACGTTGTTTCATCCGTGATGATGCTGTGCCCTTCCTGTCCCCAGCCCCTGCGTTTGAGGCCCCCCCACGCTCTCCTAACCCCAATAATCCCAGTGAGTACTGCTCTAAAGTTCCACCCAACCAGCAGGCCTCCGGCTACCAAGGTAATCCACCGACTGTCATGGTGCCCACAGGAGTGCTCAAGGGCTCAGGTTAGTGTAGATTCACAAAACATCATTTCTCAACTGTTCAATGAAGATTTACAAACAATGATTTCTCAATGGCTCAAGTCGGTGCAGATTTACAAGAGTTGATTTTTCAGCGTAAATCAGTGTCACTTTACAAATGATTTCTCAATGGCTCAGATCAGTGTAGATTTACAAATGATGATTTCCCAATGGCTCAGATCAGTGTAGATTTACAAACGATGATTTCTCAATGGCTCAAGTCGGTGTAGATTTTAAGTGATGATTTCTCAATGACTCAGGTCGTGTAGATTTACAAGTGGTTTTCTCAATGACTCAGATCAGTGTAAATTTACTAATGATTTCTCAAGGGCTCAGGTCGGTGTAAATTTACAAATACAGTAGTCTCCGCCTTACTGTCAGGTGACAAAGGAAACAGGTTATTGGACAGAATGGGCTCTAAGACTTACAAGCAAGGGAATCAACAAAGTATGTATATTCAGGTAGCTGAATGTAAAGTGCATGAAGTTAAATCACTGATCACACTTTGTCGTTGTGTAGATTATATGGGGACAAACTAAGAGATGATTGGCTGCAAAAACAGTGAAAAGTCATGTGAGTGTTCTCTTTGTCAGCGGATGGGCCTTCTATGACATAATCTGTCATCATAGAGAGGTGCAGGAATTCGTAGACTACACTAAACATTGCTCAATGACCATTGGCTAACACTGTGCTTGAGAGGGTGGTTTTACTTCTTTGTTCACCAAGGCAGGCCAGAGCCTTTGTTGTGATTTGGTGGACCAGATGACCAAGGTGTGATTTGGAGTCTATAGTGAGATAATTGGTTTGAATTTATTTTCCTTCATTGCCTTTGTGAGAAGCGGGCTTTTATAACTCGAGACATTGAGATGCAATTGGCTTGATCCTGAGGTTATAATGGCTGTATTGTGTATAAAAATACTTTCTCATCTGGTTATTATGGGCCATGTAAAAATGACTGGGTTACAAGATGAAGGTCTGGTTTGAGAGGTGGGTTATTAGAGGGGTATTTAAATAGAGGAAGTAATATTCCATGCATGAAAACAGTGGGTTATTAAATAAAGTGGGTTATAAGATAGTGACCACTGTATTGATTTCTCAATGGCTCAGGTGATTTTTCATTGGCTCAGATCAATTTAGTTTTGCAAATTAGAGATGCATATTTCTGAAGAGTTCTGATTAGTGTAGGCTGATCTGAAGACAATGGAGATTTAAAATTGCCACTTTTACAGGCGTTTCTGACTTAAGAAATGAAAGTGCTTGTGGAAAGCTGGTTTAGGAAAAAAAAAAAAATGTTATTTGTATCTTTGTACATACAAGGTTCAATGGGAATGAGTCAATATGCTCATAGCCCACATAGGAAGCATATATATAAGTGAAGTGCAGAAAGTATTGGGTAAGTGATGATTGATGGCTTTTAGATCCATACAGTCCTGAAAAATAAATAAAAAAAGTCTTCAATAAAGGATCCTTTCCAAAACAAAAATGTTACCCTTCCTCATGATTTCAGCGATGCCAATCCGAAGAGCCAATGATAGGCAGTTTAATTTTTGTATTGTTTTTAAAAAAAAAATGTTGTTTAGTTTTTCTGATTTCTTAATTTTAGCTAGGCACTGTGTCCATTCAGGACAATGAATGCTAGATTCCATATATCTGCAAGATTTTAGTTTTAGGTTTATTTTTCAGAAAATCATACAGATTTAGGTCTTGTGAACCAACTCAACTTTCTGATTTAGTTTTAGGTTTCCATCTTGTTCCTCGCTCTCCCCACCTTTAATCCCCACCCATCTTTCCAACCACTTGCCAAAATTGTCTTTGCTGATTTTGTTTTTAACCTTATTTACTGCCCTTCAGCTTTTACCATTTATAAATTTATGGAAATCTGTCTTGATTGTGATTTCATAACCTTTCGCTAAAAACATTTTTACAAGGCTTAAGATGGCTGCTTTATGGAACAGAAATTATACCGTGCTTGTCTGATTGCTTTTTGAATGTTCAATCTCAAATAAATTTCTGTGAATTGAGTTTTATTGCAATCTTTCTTGTTTTTTTCTGTACTCAAATCGTTTCTCCTGTGAATGATCTCTTTCTTATGTACCTGCTGTGATTTTGCAATGCTCAGATGATTGTCATTTTTGACTTTTGGTTGAATCTAGAAATGGCAAAGATTTTCGTGTACTTAAGTGTGGGTTTTTGGTTTGTTTGTTTTTTTTATATATATATTTTATGACCTGAATTTTAATCTAGCCATAAGTTTATGTGATTGAATAATTTGCTTATTCATATGATTTATGTTAATATATTGTCATGAACCTTTTTCGGGCAAAATTTGTTTTCATGTTAATCACAAATATTTGAGCTTTTAATCAGTTATGATCAACCTTAATGTTCATCGTTTACTAAACCAGTGCCTTTATATGAAACATAAGTGATGTAACCCATCTTTGTTGACTTACATTCTTCACTTTTGGGATCAACTCATATGGTAGCATTGGTTATTTTCTCTTTTATTATAGTGAATGCTTGCCTTTTCTTGTGTTATGCCTTATCATATTGTTTTTGTTCATCCAATTTCATGTCTGTATGTGGGATCTTTTTCATGTTGTACAGGCTGACTGGGAGATTTGTTATTGGTCTTCCCTACTAGTTTTTAGTGTTGTTGTTTGTGGTGACAAAACAGAGTAGCATAGCTTTGCTCATATAGCTAGATTAATTTTTCTGAATATGTCACCAAAAAGTTCCGATCTAGCTTTCGGAATCTGCATGGAGATGTTTATGGCTGTAAAAATATTCCTTTCAGACCACTCATTGATTTGGGTTCTTTACTTTTTGTGGGTTATTAATTTTTTACATTGGTTTTCACTTTATGTGTAGGAAGCCAAAGAAAGTCTGGTGAGCCAAAGCAAGTGATGTTTTCTGATGGAATTCGCCCAGGAGGGGACCTGACAGAGTTGGATGGTCCAGACCAAAGTCGATTGCATCGCCGGGCTGCTCGGTCTGCAAGACGAGCCGCCCAACAGCCCAGTGAGTTGCTCCTTTAAATGTTTATTTCTGGTAACCTTCCTTTAAATTTTTACATCTTTTAACATCTGCTGAAGTCTGAGGTAGGCTGTGTTGTAGGAAAAGAAATTATTTTAACTGTGGTATTGTTGTCTTGAGTATCACATTCATTATTTTGTACCATCGATTTCCCTTGAGGGAAGAACTGAAAATTATAATCATCAAGTTTCTCATACATGAACTCTCTTTGTCGATATACCATGTTACCTTTTTTTATGTTCCCAAAATGATCTTTCTCCAGCCTTCCCTGTCCTGACATTTTCTGTTTCCTTCTGTGAGGGATACATTTCTATTCTTTAGAGCCTCTTTAACTCTTTTATATCTTCCACTTTCTACAGGGTCTATCTACCCTTTGGTCTCTTGCCTTGAATTTTAGCATTGTATACTGATTTAGCTATTCTCTCATCATTCATTCTTTTGATATATCCTAACCATCTAAGGTTATTAATTTCTATTTTAGATTTTACATCATTTACTTTAGTTTGCTCTCTTATTATTGTATTTCTGATTCTGTCTCTTTTAGTTTTTCCTACCACTCTTCTTAGATATTTCATTTCCACTGCTCGTACTCTGCTGTATTCCCTACTGTCTAAGGTCTAAGTTTCACTGCCAAAAAGGAGAGTAGGACAGAAAACTGTTGTACACTGCCATTTTGGTGTTTATTGACAATTCTTTTTTATGCATAAAAGCCCTTCCTAGATGATAATAAAGTGCTTTTTTGTTGCATTTTGAATTCTCTGGCTGATTTCTTCTCTTAGTTTACTCTCAGAGTTAATCAATGCCCCACGATATTTGTAACTTTTAACTTGCTCAAGCTGTTCTCTATCTAGTTTAAAATTGTGTGTTTTAGTTTCTCTATTTATTTGTTTTGGTTTTCTTTGCGTTTATTTTCATTTCTCTTTTACTTCATTGTTTAATACGCTAATATTATACTTAAGGTCACCTTCAGATTTTCTCGTACATGAACTATGTTTTGTTTTTTTTGTTTTTAGTGATACTTTTTTGTTCATTCATTTAATCCGTACATGGATCTTTTTTTTCCTATTTCGTATCCCCAAAATGAAGGTTCAACCCGAAAACTGAAAGAAGAAAGCTACAACAGAAGTCCATGCCTGGTACCAGAACAAGGACTTCCACCCTTGTATATTTCTGAGGGCGAAATTGGTGAGTGTCCTGTTGTATCTTGCTTTATAACCTAACATGGCAGTAGAGGGTTAAAATCTCCACCCTTGAAGTGAGACAAGGTTTTGGGTTCAAACCTTTGTCAACTTTGTAAGCTGCATACTTTTCATGTAATATCCCTCAAGAAGGTCAGGGGATAGATTAACTAATCTAATCCATGTATCTTTTCAGCATGTTGACAAGATTACTTAGTTTACCAAGTTGTTATCTTTGTGAGGACATTATTTTTCATTTTTATCTTTGTAGGCCACGTAGAAATGGATGAGGACCTTAATCAGATAGACTACTCCGACGATTATAGATGTGAGTCATTTTGATTCTGTTTTGATTGTCATTCTACATTCTTGAAAAATAAAATAGGGAAAAAATTCTTTGTTTGAAGTCAATGTGTTAATTCATTTACCAGTAAAGTTTTACACTCTGTTTTTAATTAACTTTGCCACATTATTTCAATGACTGAAACTATAGCCATGGTTTTATTTGCACTTAAATAAACATCAACCTAAAAGATGATCAATCTTTCAATTAGAAGTACACTCTTCAAATAGCAGATATGATGTGAATTGCTAATTTATGTTCAATGTTTTACTTTAACTTATTAATTAATTAAAACTTTTTTTTTTTGGTACTTATCAGTGGATGGCGGACAAGGCATTTCCTACGCTGTGAATAAAAATCTGTCCGTGGCTGTCAAAGTTGTCAACTGTGAGTAGGATATCATGATTCGCTGTTGGTTTCACATGTTGACTAGACTTTATAATTTCTTCCATTTTTCATATTTCACCCATGGTTTGTCAGAACGCTTTGATAATATTTTGGCTTGGTGTGAATGGGAGCTAAAAACAATCGTGAGTCTCTAGGTATTAAGCCATTATAAGTAATAAGTAAAGTGAGAGTTGAAAAAATGTCTTGAGGAAATCAAGGCAATTTTAATTTTCATGAAGTCATGTTACTGGTATACATACATATGAAATGTTTTGAAAATTTGTTGTGTGGGTTTTTATTTTAGTTTCATATTTTGTGTGTGCAATTGCACATGTAAATTTGTAGGGTGATGTCTGGTTTAGTTAAGAGTTTTCCTGCTTATTTATTTTCTTACTGTTCTAATTGTTGTGGTCTTGTTAGCTGTTGATATCAGTCATTAATCTCAGCATGGCAGTTAAATGGATGCTGGTATTTAACGGTGTCCAATATTATTAACAATATATCGTCTCTTTCCCTCTGTAGTGGATTGCTGTATGAATCGTGTGTGCTGGTGTTTTGTGTCCAAGGGAATGGCTTCAGTAGGGCAGAATGAGCTGGTCATCCTGCTAGAGTTGAACAAGGAAGAAGTGACCAGTATGTCTATCAAGCCTCCGCGAGATATTTTCATGCATTTTCACAACGTCTATCTAGAGGGCTTGAAAGGTATGTTTGTTCAAAGAGAAAAAAAAGTTTCAAAAGAGTCCTCTCGAAAAGAAAAGAAAATTGTAAAATATACATATGGGATTAAATCCTTTCTTTGACAACAAATTTGTGGTGGACTCACTGATTGACACAGTGGTATCTAAGAAGCAAAATAAGTGTAATATGGAATTTAAACATCAGATCACATTGAAAATTTGATGGAGTCAGGCCACTTTGAAAATTTGAAGGAGTCAGACTGCTTTGAAAACTTTGTGAAAAGACGGGTTAGGCTTGAACATCAGTTAAGATTAGAGTGGAGTGCTTATGAAAGGTCAAATTGAATGACATGAAGAGGTGTGGACTTCAAAGGCCAAGGGTGGGACTGTATTTCTAGCCGGCCTGAATTATTGCATCTAGGGCAGAGAGTGAACGGATGATGGGCTATAGGGCTATGCGTATGATCTGTGGCTATTTAGGGCTTGTGAGCAAATGAAATTTAGAAAATAGAGACCAAATTAATTTTGAGAAATAGAGAGCAATCTATAGGAAATTGAGAGCAAGTTAATTTTAGGTAATAGAGGCCAGGTTGAATCTAGGAAATAGGGGCCAAGATAATTTTAGGAAATAAAGATGAATATCTCAAAAACGTTTTTGTATACTCTTTCATAACGAAGTCCAGGACAGATAATTTGACATTCAACTTCCATCACTTCACCAGAATGTATAATTTAACCTCGACTTCAATCTCTTTATCAGATTGTCTAATTTAAGCTCAGCTTCCATCTCTTCTTCAGAATGTCTAATTTAACCTCAACTTCCATCTCTTTATCCAAATGTCTTATTTCACCCATCTTGTCATCAGAATGTCCAATTTAATCTCAACTTCAATCCCTTCATCAAAATGTCTTATTTAACTCAACTTCCATATCTTCATCAAAACATCTTCTTTATCCTCAACTTCCATCTCTTCATCAAAATTTGTGATTTATCCTCAACTTCCATCTCTTCATCAAAATAAATTATTTGACTTCAACTTCTATTTCTTCATCAAAATTTATTATTTGACTCCAACTTCCATCTCTTCTTCAAAGTATAATATTTGACTCCAACTTCCATCTCTTCATCAAAATTTATTGACTCCAACTTCCATCTCTTCATCAAAATAAATTATTTGACTTCAACTTCCATCTCTTCATCAAAATTTATTATTTGACTCCAACTTCCATCTATCTCTTCATCGAAGTTTATTATTTGACTCCAACTTCCATCTCTTCTTCAAAATATAATATTTGACTTCAACTTTCTTCTCTTCATCAAAATGTATTATCTGAGCTCAACTTCCATCTCTTCATCAAAATGTCTGATTTGACCTCAACTTTCATCTCTGAATCAAAATGTCTAATTTAACCTCAACTTCCATCTCTTCATCAAAATAAATTATTTGACGTCAACTTCCATCTCTTCATCAGGCAACACCATCCAAGACATGGGACATTCTATTCTGCATCAGAACTTTCTAGGGAGTGGAGAGTATGGTGGTTTCCTGTATGTACGGGCCACTTTCCAGTGTTTGAACAAATTACCTTTGCCAGAACCCCCGTTCTTATTTGGCATCTTGCTGCAGAAGTGGGAAGCTCCATGGGCCAAGGTTTTTCCTATCAGGCTCATGCTGAGGCTGGGAGCAGAGTTCAGATGTAAGTACATTGTTATGATTAAGGGCCTTCTATTATGGGACAAGATTCTGACATTGTATATATATGAAATATTTCATAGTCTGTAATTGTCATAGAAAATTATTGGTCAATTTCATGGATTCAAAAGTTTATGTGAACCTTACCCACTACTGCTGTGCCACTGTTACCATTAGATGTCGAGCACATAAAAAGTAAACTGGATATATGATTTGGCTTATCCAGTGCTGTTCCGTACCAGTTTGCCTCATACTACTTAATCTTGTTTTCAATTTTCATCCATCCATAGATTACCCATGTCCCCTCATCGGAGTTCGCAATCGCAAACCAGTCTTTTATGAAATTGGACACACTATTATGAACCTTTTGGCTGATTTCCGCAACTATCAGTACTTTCTCACTCAGATCAAAGGTGTGAAGATTCACATGAAGGACAAGCAGACCATCATCACCCTCCCTAAAAATAGATACAATGAGGTAAGTGTGTAGATGTTCAACTTTAGACAGTCTGTCATTGAAATGCATCACTGGAATTAAAATTTTAAATCTTGAGATTATCATCTACTATTCCTGGGCTACTGTAAATGTTATTCAATGATTTTTTCATAGAAATATAGTTGATATTTATTCTCTACCATCTTCAGTTTTTCTCCTTTATTAGTTGATATTTTTCTCTTTTATTGGTTAATATCTGCCTCTATTACTTTCGTGTCCTATTTTTCTTTTCTTTTCCTTTTTTTTTAACAAAAAGTGAACACTTTCGCTAAACTCGAGTGCTATATTTGGAGATTTACTCCTCAAGTTTATTTCATTTCAATGTTGATTTTTAATTTGTTCTTTCTTTTGCATTTGTTTTCAGGTAATGAAGGTGGTTCGTAGCAGCAATGAACATGTTATGGCATTTGGGTCCTCATTTAGTACAGTGGCCGACTCCCACTTAGTGTGCATTCAAAATGAGGAAGGGAATTACCAAACACAGGCTATCAACATACAGAATAAACCTCGTTTAGGTATGTTTTAAATTAAACACTCTTATGTTTCACTTCATTTTTACTTAAATGTTATACGATCACCATTAACAAAAGTATAATATCAAAACTTGTTTTTTATGAGGGCTGTTCTTTGTTTTTTTAAATGGGACTTGCTTTTTTTATACACTCTGTTGCTTTTTTTTTACAGTAGAACTCTGAATTAACGAGTTCGATGGGTCTAACCGTAATTATTCACTATTTCAGAGTTCTCGCTATACCCGAGCAGCCTAAAATTAACGTTAATGTAGTCAAGAGTAAGGAAAAGAGGGACAGTTCAACAACTAGATCTGTGTTTGAGTACACAGTATGTATGTGTTCATGTTTGATGTACCGGTATTCAAGTACGATGCTGACATGACACATAAAATTCATCTCAAGCACAATTTTGATACCATAGGTTACTTATACGGCCGACTGGATCCTAGTTTTGCCCTCCGTAGTCCAAGCCAAGGGGAGGAAATATTCTCTATTTCCCAGTTGACCTCGTTTTCATACACACTACTTTCATACTAATTTTATTGACTCAAATAAGGGTGAAAAATGGGGATTTAGATTTTGCTTACTATTTCCAAGTTCTCACTATTTCCAAGTGTGTTACTTTCATGTTCTACTGTACTATTTTGTTTCTTTCTTGTTATGTCTTGTTTTTAGAAAATGTAGGCATACAAGCAGTTTGTATGTTTGCTTTCACACTTTCAATTTCAAACTTTTCTATCACTATCACCAAGGTATAATTTGTATGTGGGGAGCACAGACACTTCAGTGGTTAGGCCACTTGACCACTAAGCCAAAGGTCATGGGTTCATCACCTAGCCGTGCAGGCTTGAATTAGAAATTGTAGTTTTTTTTGTTGTTTTTTTCCACCTCCTTGTCCTTTGGTAAGCAGGATAAATTATTGCCTAGTCCTTTTGGAGACAGAGGGTAAAGTAGAAGATCTGATTTGCCGTTGCACCTTTGTGGTCACAGGGGCTCAGCGGTAGCGCTTTGGACTCGCAACCGAGAGGTTGTGGGTTCGAGCCCCCTTAGGGGCAATGTGATTAAACC